>CAJHUC010000625.1:0-94298 GCA_905146915.1 Ostreobium quekettii | reverse complement strand
CCCAACTGCCCCTGCCATGGCCGTGAGTGCTGTCGCCCCAATGCCCCTGGCAAGCTTTTGGCGCCACACATTGCGTGGCCATCTCGCTGCCCACAGAGGCGCCTTATCGCACAATTCCATCCGTATT
The DNA here is from genome assembly GCA_905146915.1 of Ostreobium quekettii. Taxonomy (NCBI): domain Eukaryota; kingdom Viridiplantae; phylum Chlorophyta; class Ulvophyceae; order Bryopsidales; family Ostreobiaceae; genus Ostreobium; species Ostreobium quekettii. Next base: position 94,171 of record CAJHUC010000625.1, on the reverse strand, counting down.
TGAACGGTGCTGAGCTGCTAAGTCGTGCGTTAGCAGTGTCATCCGCATTGAAATGGATCGATTTTCATAACCCAGATTGCGTGTCCGGCTCCATTTTGCACCATTGTCTTAGCCTGTCGCCCATGTGTTGGCATCATGCTCCCCTGCTTGCGTGTGCTCTTATTATGTGCATATACATTGTGTGAGGTTCCCGTGGAGTAAGAGCGGGGACAGCATACATATGTGTTTCTTCTCGTCAGGGCTGCCTGCTTTTCTCTCTTCCTGCCGGAAGAGGAGAATTCTCTCAACCATTGCATCACGAAGACCTTTCCTCGTCAAAAACCGCGGCCAAACAGTCTTGCCCGGGAAGTAATGCGCACTGAACGAAAATGCTTTCTGCAATGTTGCTGACCCTTGTGTGCTGTTTCATCAACAGGACGAGACACGGAGCTGGGGCTTGTGTTTCGGCCAGATCGAGGCCCCCAATGTCTATCTACGGTTGCGTAAGCGTGTCTGCCACTTCGTAGGCTGTTGTGATGGTGCATATAGCAGGCCGAGCAGTGACCGCCCCTCTTCTGAACAGTGGATCTGCAGCTCTTCGAAACGCTGATGGGTGTAGCACAGGCAAGGAGGGGCAATCATAATGGCTGGCTGTGCCGTTGTGCGTGTTCTTGCTGAAGGTTCCAATTCCTTTTGCAACCCCTCACAGGTCGCTCCTGTGGCTTCTTACCACTCCCTTGGCGCGGTGGCCGCAAGAATTGTGCCCTTGGGGATTGTCCCCACATGAACGCCCAAGGCCGCCGCGTAATTCTCCATTGCCGCGTTCTCGCAGGCCAATTCTTCCGGATTTTGCTGCGTGGTGTGCAAACTTTGTCATATTCAACGCACTGCAGAACGTGCAATTGCACGCAACATGTAACATTCTTGGTGGTTAGTCACAATCCACACGCCTGTCGACAATTTGCACTGGGTCCCGCTTCCGCTGCACCTTGGTGTGGCACCAGTGTGCTTTCGCAGCCTCATTCCAAGCTGTTGAGGGCTGGCTTCAAGCTGCACAGCAAGCGAGGCTGGGGCCAAACCAACGACCCGAGCGACATCGGTGCTCGAAGTTTGCCCGATACCCGTGATTTCCAGATCTGATGGTCATAAAGGGCGCGAGGGTATGCTACCCAAAGCCCCGGAAACTAGGGCCCCAAGCCAAGACCTTCATGGCCCTCACTACCGTCATATCCGGAAAGCGTGGGAATGGAACACTTGCGCGGTGTGCGTCCTGTGCACACCATGCAGTGGATCCATCCCCAGCACCTCGAGCAGCGTTTGACGCGACGGTTGGACCGATGCCTGGCATTGACAAGGCGGCGAAAGCTCCCCGCCCTTTCAGCAACATACGCAAAGGATGACGCCAGGCATCCAGGTAATTCACGCTCCATGTGGAGAATTCGTTCGAGGGATGCATGACTTGAACACAACCACCAAGGCAACCATTGCCTCCCCATTATGGGGAAATCCCTTGGAGGTGGAGGACCGGCTGTTTGTTCAGGGTGTTTTCTGACAACATCGTGCATGAGCTCGCTCATGAATATCGTAAAACATCACATGTTGGGCAATGATCCAACTGCAAATGAGCCGGCCAGAACACAGGGAGACGGCACGCACGCGACACGCATTGCACCCATCCACAAAAGAAATTGCTGTTGTTACAACGTCATGTTCCGTCATTTTCACCCGTGGTGGCAGCGCGGCCCACACCGGGATTACAAGAAAAGAATTTCAAAAGGAATTGGAGACTCAAAACTCCGGCAGAGAATTGCTCGTGTTGTCGAGCGTCGCATAACCGCCACCCTGTGCGGCATGCCAGACAGAAAAGAAGAATTTGGAACGCCCCAAGTACGCCCGCCGAAACGAGGCTCAGGAGAGCCGATGAAAGGACTGTCAGCAGCGAATCCACAAAGCCTCGCACAAAACTGGATGAGGCGCCGACCGGCGCTCAAGCCCTGTTCCATTATCTAAACAATGCAAGAATGGTCAAACTGGGAAAAGAGACATTACTTCCCCCCACCCACCCCCAAAAGAAGTCAACCAAAGAACGAGTCTACTGCTCCTCGTGGACACAACGCGGAAGAGAGCCGTCCGAGAAACTCCGCCTTGTCTCACTCTCGTGCCATCGCGTCTTGGAAGGCACTGTAACCAGCGACTCGGCCGAAAGGAGCACTACCTTTCCGCACAAATTCCAAACTAGACACCGCATGTCCTACCCCGTCTCCCCGTCTCAGGGCTGGACCACGGGTTCACAGTAAGCGGGCACCTCCCCAACCTGCTCCCTGTTCCCCCTGCGCAACCCTTCCGCACTACATTTTCCGGGACTCGAAGTACAAAAACCCCGCAACTCGCCCAACAGGGAAAATGGGACCGGCGTGCCATGACTTGCACAAACGCAACCAGACCCCCCACCCATCAGGCATCGATTGCATGGGAAGGGGTGCCCCCTGCGTCAACTGCATTCCCCTTGGAATGTGACAGCTCTTACCCATGCAGCCACCGATCGATCCGCGACGCCCATGGGGGTTGGTTGTCGCCGCCAATGCGCGCACCCGAGCAACGGCATCCTCTCAACATCGTTCGAGCAGTGAATCGCCGGCGTCAGCGTTCAACAACCTCATCCCTCAAATCCATCCACCTCCTCGCCAACATCGCCCTCCTCGTCGCCCTCCTCGTCGCTGAAGCAGCCCCGCAGGGGAAAGCACCCCACCTCCCCTCCCCCCATCACCCCCTCCACCTCCTCCCCGTCCCTCACCCTCTGCGCCACCCCCTTGAAGTCCTCCACCAGCCGCCTGGCCGCGCCTGCCGCCATGCCCCTCATCAGCCCCTCGCAAAACGGCGGCACCACCGCGGGCAGCACCTCCTGCTCCATCACCAGCCAAGTCCCCACAGCAGCCCCAACGCCATCGAAAATCGGCTCCATTTTCCACAAACCACTAAAAACGCGCATAAAGCCGGGCGAAGCAAGACGGTACCTCATCGTGCGAGCCACAGCGTCGTGCTCAACGATCAGGCGCGTGCGGAACCTGAATGGGATTCCAAGCAGATCGAACCCCGACGAATGCTCAGTTTCCGCAATGCGCCGCCCGGCGCCGTCGTCTTCGAGCACCTCGAAGTGATGGACGCCCTGAATGTCGCGGAGGTGGGCAGCGGCGCGAGGGTGCGCGACGATCCCAAAGGCGACCGCGGGGGGCACGTTCAGCCGGCCGCTGGCCGAGATCCCGCACAGCAGCCCCGGCCTCTCGCTCACGGCCACGACCACATCGTCGCCCTTCCCAACATCGCAGCCCCCCTTCTCCGTCGCTCCAATCGCGTCAATCGCTCCAGGCAACTCCACGCTGCCGCATGGCAGGAGTTCATCGATCGCCATCTAGGTCTCCCCAACCTCGTAGACTGCCTGCTAGTGCGCCTTTTCGTGTGCCTTCCCCTTTGAGTGGCGCCTTGAAAGAGGAATTTGCGTTTGCTCCCTTTGCACAGGTGCCTTGCGGGCGGAGCCAGCACTTGCTGCGAGCTCACAGGTACCGTCTCCAGTCCAGTGATTGGACCTGTGCGCCCTCAGGACGGCACCCAAGGACACGTGGCGGGACCCCTGTGGGACGGACGCACTTGAGCCGCATGCGCTGGCGCCACGCAGGTGCAGTGCCGCGCGTACATTGGCGCAGTTGTGGGCGCGACGGCCACGGCGAAAGTGACACGTCACACTTGGGTGATGCGAGGGGAGGCGCGAGCCAGAGACGGGATGGGACGCGCCGTGGGGTCGCTGGCTGGTTTGCCGCCAGGGGAGCTGACCAGTGAAGATTGTCAAATTCCCTTGGATTGGATTGCCTTGGTCACATGCAAAGACAAGAGCAGTTCGTGCACCTGATAGGCGATGCCGGGCGTGAACCGGAAGCACAGTGCTTGTTCGCAAGCGGTTGTTCGTGTTCCCGTGTGCACACAATCCCATATGCCCAAGAGAAACGATGAGGTGCACGAGGCTATTGGTGGCCGTTAGTGGCAATCTGGACACGTGGTGAGGCCAGCAGAGATACTGATAGATCGAAAGCAACGATGTCCCCTTTACCGCCAGGCCGTCTGTGCAGTCCACGTGTCATGATGGTGCTGCCACGGTGTGGACGTCGATCAATCGATACGTCACATGTGCATCATTGGTTGCATTGCAAGCGTTGTCTTTGATGCGGTGCTTCATCGCGTCGACAAGTCTCTTTGCAACCAAATCCACAACCGGTGTAATGCTTTGCGCACTGGTGGCGCCACTGCGCATTCATTAATTATTTGCCTATTCATTGATTTGTTTCTTTTGTTTGTTTACTGTTGTGTAAATTTATTGGAAAAGTTGTTTTGGCACTGCTTACGTCAATCAGTTAGTCGTCGAGGGCATCATTGATATCAATGATACCAATCGATTGGTAAGTGTTGAAGTATAGCATAATGAATCGCGGTCGATTTCATCTATGCTCTGTTCATACTTCATTTCTGCTATGTGCGCTTCGTCCAAGAGTTGATTTGATGGCTGACGGATTTTCGGGTCAGTCGGTTGTCACTGGCAACGGCGTTGGATGATCTGGCGGAAGCACAGCTGTGGGTTGAATCAAGAGTAGTGACAGCTGTTGTGCTTGAAAGGCACGTTGGATTATGTGATGGAAGTGCGGCTGTCGGGTTGAATCACGAGTGCATTGACAGCTTGAATGTGTGAAAGGATTGATGGGAATGTATGATGTGTGGTTTGGCATACAAAAGTTGGACATGGCGACGTTGTAACAGATCCTTGTCGGTGCTGGGTTCCATGCTTCAGGTGCCGCAAGGCCGCGTTCCGAACCGCCTGGCAAATCGCAGGCCCCCGACGCTGAAGGCATGGCTTCCGTGAGGCTGCGCGGCAGGGGATAGCTACTAGCAAGTGTGCGGACGCGGGCCCCGAATGTGGGGCATCTCCACACGCCGGCGCTTTACTAAGGCACGCGGTGAAGGGTCGACACCCCCCGTGAGGGCTGTGCGATCGCGGGCAGAGGACCCCGTGCGCCGGCGAGGGCGTTGGCGCGACGTGGGTTGACGGGGAGCGACGGGAGGCAAAAAGGGAGGGCGCATTACGTGGTGCGTCGCAGGAATCGCGAACCGTGGATGGGATTGTTGCAAGGCGGAGGTACTGCGGGTTCCGGCAGTGAGCACGGGCTGCGAACGAAGGCCGAAAGTGGGCGATGTGCGGTCGCCGCTTTTCTGGCTGACTCTGGAGGGGAATCGCCCGGCATTTTGTGCGTGATGGGGCGTTCTTTTCAACATGGTTTCGGAGCTACGTTGGGCTCCATGGGGATCGTGTGAATCATGAATCTGATGAATCTAAATCTGAGGAGGATAGCAATGAACGACGATGATAAAAAGTTGTTCTAGAATTCGGAATTTAAAGGGGGATTCTTCTTTTTTCATGCATCAGAACCTTTGTGGTTGACATCTGGCGATTGACTCTGGGAAAGCACGGCCACCACCGGAGCCCCTCATCTCGCTCGATTTTTAGTATTGAGTAAGGGAGGCTCTCCGGGTAGGGTAAGTGCAACGGCCACCACCGGAGCCCCTCATCTCGCTCGATTTTTAGTATTGAGTAAGGAAGGCTCTCCAAATAGGGTTAGTGCAGTGGCGAAGGGGGATTTGCCAATGCACACTTAAAGGGTTTCGAATATGATGCATTCTTTTTTTTGAGAAGAATTTGATGGGCCCAACAAGAACCGCAATTTAGCATATTCGATGTTGTGACATCATGGCTACACGTATAGTTCGGAGTTTGCACAGTGGAAGGCGGGAGTGCCCATGTTGAAGTATTGCATAATGAATCGCGGTCGATTTCATCTATGCTCTGTTCATACTTCATTTCTGCTATGTGTGCTTCGTCCAAGAGTTGATTTGATGGCTGATGGATTTTCGGGTCAGCCGGTTGTCACTGGCAATGGCGTTGGATGATCTGGCGGAAGCACAGCTATGGGTTGAATCAAGAGTAGTGACAGCTGTTGTGCTTGAAAGGCACGTTGGATTATGTGATGGAAGTGCGGCTGTCAGGTTGAATCACGAGTGCATTGACAGCTGGAATGTGTGAAAGGATTGATGGGAATGTACGATGTGTGGTTTGGCATACAAAAGTTGGACATGGCGACGTTGTAACAGATCCTTGTCGGTGCTGGGTTCCGTGCTTCAGGTGCCGCAAGGCCGCGTTCCGAACCGCCTGGCAAATCGCAGGCCCCCGACGCTGAAGGCGTGGCTTCTGTGAGGCTGCGCGGCAGGGGATAGCTACTAGCAAGTGTGCGGACGCGGGCCCCGAACGTGGGGCATCTCCACACGCCGGCGCCTTACTAAGGCGCGCGGTGAAGGGTCGACACCCCCCGTGAGGGCTGTGCGATCGCGGGCAGAGGACCCCGTGCGCCGGCGAGGGCGTTGGCGCGACGTGGGTTGACGGGGAGCGACGGGAGGCAAAAAGGGAGGGCGCATTACGTGGTGCGTCGCAGGAATCGCGAACCGTGGACGGGACTGCTGCAAGGCGGAGGTACTGCGGGTTCCGGCAGTGAGCACGGGCTGCGAACGAAGGCCGAAAGTGGGCGATGTGCCGTCGCCGCTTTTCTGGCTGACTCTGGAGGGGAATCGCCCAGCATTCTGCGCGTGAGGGGGCGTTCCTTTCAACATAAGCAGAAGGAGACTGAGAAGCCGTCAGCACCCTATCTCCACTTCCCCCGAGGCCATTGTGATTCCAGGCGCAGCAAGCATGCTTGTCACCACGCTCCAATTCTGCAACATTCAGTCTAAAGGGAAAACGAGACTTCGGGGTATGGGAAAACGGGGATTGTGAATGATCGCGAGAGAGACGGCAGAGTTATAAGCTCATGAAAGTGTTCAGAAATCACACTTGGGCGCCACAAAACAGCGAGACTTTATAAATCGCTATGGTGCCCAAGTCTGATTGAGATATTACGCTTGTGTGCTTGTTTTAATATCAGACTTGTATAGTTAAATATAGTATGAGCATTGAAATTACTCGAATCTTGGGCAAGGCACCCCAGGTTATCAACACAGCTCGCATGCTTCACAGCACGTTGCCACATATCGAGGATTTTATCTTTTTTATCCTTCCAATCTGCAACGAACAGAAAGAGAAAGTCCTTGATATGTGGCGGCGTGCTATGTTTTGGACAAGTTGACGCGAGCCGAGGGTTGCCGACGTTCATGCTGCGAAACTCCAGTCACCAAAATATGCATTGCCGGGCTGACAAGTATACCACGTGCCAAGCAGAGGATGTTCCTGACAGATTTTCGTCCAGCAATGTACACTATTTTGCAAATCGACAGAGATGGTTGCATCGAATGTCTCCTGGCCCATCGAGCCCGCGATGGCCCCTGACTCTGCTGCTTCAAACACAACTGCATGCCAAGCATAAAGGTGGCTCACGCCGTCCCCTCCCCTGCTAACGACGAGGCAAGCGCCCAAAATCGGGTCGAAATAGCGCACCAGGCGAATCCAGATGTATCGTGCCACCATCAGCACCGCCACAACCATGATCATCACTGTTTCGTCGCCACCTTCATCATTGTCATGTCATCATCATGTTCTTCCCCATCGTGTCTTCATCATCTGCGCCGTATTTTCGCCACTTTCGCCAGTGGTGCCAGCTTGTCACTGGCTGCGAGACAGCTTCTCAAGAGCATCCAATCGCTTTTCGACTCTGCTCTTCTTCACTGGCTTCGGCGTCTTGGTGCCAATGATTTCTGCGATCTCCTTGTTCGCCGCAACGTCCGCCGCTGTGGAAGGCGTGTGGAATATCCCGCCCTGCAATTCAATACCAAGGCGGTTAGGCTCAGCACAGTTGCTGATTTAAAATTTATGAATGACCCAGCCCGATTTAATCCAATTCGATGCTCTATTGATCGGCCGACACGGAAGCATCAGCTTTTTAACGAATGGCTGTCCTGTTGCTAGTCACATACATGGCACCAAGACAATTGGAAGCGGTACTACTGCAATTTATAAAGGCAATTAAGGAAACAGATTACACAAGGAGCCGTTGATTGGCTTGTTGGATGAGCCTTGATATTTTACGTTTTGACCGAGCAAATGTCATCCGAATCTAATGTACATGATATGGCGATCTCTCTTGTTTTTACCGCAAATGCCTGCGACCCTCCGCAGCCGTTCCGCTAAGCCTTGTTCACCCGTGGATACTTTGTGTTCGAAGCCAGAATACCATAGATCAGGCTTTGTTTTTACATTTACGCTTACTTTTCTACGTTTTACTTTTCTACGTTTAGGGTTTCACGCGTACAAATGTAAATTTGCAAAAGGGGCTATTTTTGCGGCTAATTTTTGCGTTTTTACGACTCATTGGGACAGCCAGGTTACACGATGGCCAACGAAGTTGCCAACAATTGTCAGTCGTCTGCCATTTCCAGCACCCGCAACACAGTGTCCCACCTCGCCCTCTGCAAGGGCAGCGACGACATGGAACAAAAGTTCGCTTCTACCCATTCCAACGCGCCTGACTACCACTCCCCGGACTCCCCGGACTCTGTATGTACTGCCTTATGTACAAAAGACTGTACTTACGCATTTTTGCGAATTTTCACGCGTAAACACGTAAATTATTGTTAGGCGTAAAAACCGTACATACATTCATTTTTTACGGCGTAAAGACCAAGCCTGCCATAGATACAGGTATTGATGGCTGTGGGTAACCTTCGTGTCTCATAAACGTGCCCTCACCCTACCTAATCATACCCAATGGTTGATGCAGCAACGTATGCTTAGATTCCCTATAGCCATTAGTAAGTATAAATTTTCAAACAAGACAACAGGCGCATAACATAGTTGCATAGAATCATGATCCAATTACGGAATCTTCCAAGCGGTGCACACGATCCGCAAATCCATCAAGGAAACTAAAATAATTGCCAAAGTTCTGTAATTTACATGTAGTGACATGTCAGTAATGCATGTAATTAAATGCGATGGAAGTAAGCTGCATTATATCTTGCCAGTTTAGAGAACAGCTTGAAATGAAATTGTAATATTCTTGTCTCCCCGTGTGTCTCCGGGCAGGCCTAGTCATGCCGGATCTTTTATGAGATGGAACATCCTAACGTTTGAGTCTCCCACCCACCTTTGTTTTGGCATTCCTGTCGGCTCCCTTTTGGATGAGCTCCAACACCACTTCCCGGTGACCGCTATTCGCCGCGAGCATCAGAGGAGTCCAGTCTGACTGCGGCACCATAAAATGTGCCATCTTCATAACTTCAGTGCAATTTAGACTTGCTAGAAAAATTCAAACCACTATCGTTTCTGGGCGTGACCATTCATGTTCACCCGAACTGCGCCGCCGCTGCTTGGGCTGAATTGAGCAGAATCGAACTGATCATATCTCTCAAGCAAGCTTACGTACATACCCTTCCCTTTGCTTCCGTGTTTGCCCCTCTTTCCAGCAGCACTTGCACCACTTTGAGATGTCCCACCTCCGAAGCCAACATCAGCGCCGTCTTCTCAGCGTCGCTTCCTTTCTGATGCGAAGCAGAAGCGCACACATGTCAGGGACTCATATGGCATGCGCAAAAATGGCCCCTTTTGGTTTTGGCATTCAAATGATCGCAAATGACCAAAAGCTTTATGGTGCACAAAAAATTTCGTTGAAAGGAATCGCGCAGCGAGCTTGTGCCCTAGTGGCTTCGTTTTCGGAGCCCGCAGCCCGGAAATCAGGTTTGCAACCCTGTATCTTTCACCGATCGATTAATCTTAGGTATTGACAGAAGTTAATGATCACCATGCAAATCACCGTTTCAATATAGGAATGCAAACAAACTTGTGCTATTTTAATCTGCCGCGAATCAGCAAGGAATACACTAGATCGCTGGCATGGCCTCGCAAAGTGCAGCGCAAATCTCGGCTGAACATTTGGTGATGTTCTTTGGCCCCGCATCAGAGTTTTTTTCTAAATTCTAAGCGAAATGTCCTAAGTTATGTCACAAAATGGTACATTTACGTCTATCGCATACACGAATCATATGTGCCCCGCTGATATATAACTCCAAATTTAAGGTTCACTCTGCACACAGCTGATAGTTCGCAAATTTGATCCTTACCACAATCTTTGTCTCGATGTCGGCCCCTTCGTTCAGCAGAGTTTCCACAAGCTCAACGTCGCCTTCAAGCGCTGCTGACGTCAGCGTCGCCTCGCACTGCGGCGGCAAACGCACATAGATCACTATCGGAGTCTTCGGAAATGAATTGTCGAAAATCGTTGAAATGACTGTTAGGAAGGCAGCATGGCAAAATGGAAGGGTGACGCAAAATTGGACAGTGGTCCAAAAAATTGAGAGGGGTACAAGCGGATCCGATGAAGATAGGAAGAATATCAGGATTAATGGAAATGCAGCGAATGATGATGGGGCCGGACATTGTGACCCAACTTGCAGAAGGGATGCAACTCATTCCTTCTTGTATTGCTTTGCACCACAGTTCCCATTATTGTGTATTCGATGAATCTGCATATGAAAGGAAACAAGGATGCGTTCATGCATTAATGCCACTAGGAAAAAAAGCGCCAAACAACAATTTGGCGAACACACATAAAACACATCAAAGTTCTGCACGCTAAGAACACAAAAATAACACAAACCCGTAAACTTTGTACACGCTTGAACACGTGTCATTTGGCCCTTTTTTCGTTAGTGTACTCAGTTGGCCCTCACGAAGGGTCGAATTGCAATTGGGACAACACTTGTTTGCGAAAGTATGTGCGGGGCACAGTGCGGGGAACGGCGGCCCCGTTGCTGGTGCCGGGTGCGGGGCCAGTGACCTGTTTTTGTCATTCGACCATTATCGCCGCCACATGGCCGGCATCGGCTCGGCGTGGCCCCATGGCACGGTCTGAAGCGTTGCTATTGTTAAAGTCCAGCTGCTGGAGTTGGCGTGCACTGCAGGAGCAACAGCTGCTCAAAGGTTGGCGGGCGTCGCCAGGGGTAAGTTCAGCTGCTACAAGGGTACTGAACCGTTGACACGTTTCCATTGGGGGTGTCTAACATACGGCGTCTTCCTTGGCGCCAAGCCTCGCCCAAAACAGGCGTCCCACACCCCCCCTCTCCCTCACCCACCTGCTCCCCCATCTCTTCGGCGTCGGCGAACGGGACAAACTTTGTCCTTCAAGGCGTTGGCGTTGCGCGGGCGGTGTTTGGTTCAGTTGCCGATCCAGGTGTTTCAAATCAGCGTCCTGCGGGCCAGAGAACCACCACGAGCGTCAGTTCGAGTGACAGACGGCGAACTCTGGACGGTGGGTGCGCAACTCGTCGTCGGTGCAAGTCACGGCGGCCTGTGGGGAGCGCAGGAGCGGGTCGTTGATCAGCGGGCCCCTCCCCCCCGCTAATTTCCCGGCAACGTCCGTGTCGCTGTCCATAGATCCCAGCGGGAGCTCCCGCACCCTTTGCAAGAAGCCTCCCTGCACATCCTCCCCGTTCCGTCCGCCCGTCGCAGCACATCAGGCACCCCGCAGATCGCGATCCCAGGTGGCGCACGACCCCAGCCCCTTCAACGCAAGGCCCGCAAACGCCGCCTCTTGCGCTGCCTGGCGCAGCGGCTGCCGTGATTTTGGCAACCCTTCGCCCGCTCCCCTCCACGCACACCGCGGTTCCTTACTGAAGGGCACGGACGGCGCGTCAGGCGATCATCGCAATCTCGAACAAGCGAAATACATTCGGGTCCGTAGCCCGGCGCTGCGCACACTTTGAGCATCAGTCGCAATTGCCCCGCTCCCTTCCCAAACACCCGGGCAGCTTTCCATGCGCACGACCTGCGTTTCAGTGCAATGTCGACCGGCAAGAACACAAGATCGCTCCCCCAGCAGGATGCCGCGAAGGGCCAGACGGCGCGACACATTCGAGTCATACCCGCTTGACAGGGGAGGTGGCGGTGGGGTGGGGGCACCCTGCGTCAGCCCAGCCACACCGGCGTCACCCGCGGTAACTCTAGGCGACCCGAAGGAGCCAACCGTCCCTGTGGCCGTGCGCCATCCCGGGGGCATCGACGCTGCGGAAAAGGCGCGCCGCCGAAGCACGACGCGCTGGCTTGCAAGCCACATCGAAACAACGCGGATTCGGTGTCTTGGGATGCCAATGAGGTCGCCCGCCATCCGGCGACCCACAACTGCGTTCCCGGCCGCTGACCAACGAAAGAGACCCCCGAAAACCGGGCGCCAGTTCTGCCACCAGGGGCACCCACCGTCGATCGTCTCGCGCCTCCCTGCAACTCCGGCTGGGGCTTCTCGAAGGCTGCGGGAACGGAGGCGGCCTGTGACGGATGGACATGGGCGCCGGCTTAAATGCGAAAAGAGGAAGCGCATTGGCAGCTGCCAGGGCGGGACCGCCAAGCCCGCGGCCACTGTACGCGGCCTCCGGTTGGCATATGACGAGGAACGGACACGTGGATGTCGAACTGTCGTTGCGCGTGGACCGGCCCGCGCAAGGGTCGCGTCATGGGACGGCACGCGCGGGGTTGAGTCATGCGTGGCTCATCTGGTTCATCCTCCCCCCTGTCAGCAGTCAACCAGGAGGGGGTGGCCGTGGGCTGCCTGTGCTCACTCTCGGGTGCACTCGAGTGTGAGAAGAGGGCGAGGTACAAGACCGCAAATGGCCTTTCAATGTGGTAGTTCGGCAGCAGCTGAGCATTTGGACAGTATCCTGTCTTGTGCTCGTTGTCGAGAGTGAGGCCAGGCAGCCTCCTGGCAGCTTCCTTCGTCGTCCTGCAGCTCTTGGACCATCATACAGCTTCAATGCTGCTGCTTCCGCTTGTGGAGAGAGCAATGCGGTTCTTATGTTAACCCTTATAGGGAAAAGAGGCTCAGCGCTTTGGACTACTCGCTTGCAGCTGTTTTCCTAAAAGGGCGTTTAGTACGTGCGTATGTAAATGCGTGCCATCCGATTTCCAAGGATGCATTGCTCATGTTCCACTTTGCTTGAATTCGTGGTACGTTTTGAAGGCAAGGGGATTGGATTCGCAGGGCTCTCTCTGGCTGAACGAGAGCAAATTCCAATATCAAAGATGGCAGGAAGACTCGACACAACAACGTTTACGCTGCAAGCTCATGCATCCACGCCGAGTCGGCCAGGACGCATGTCAGACTTAAAATTGAACCAAGCCGCTGAGCTCAGCACAGTCGATCAAAACACCTTGCTGCAGTTGCAGCATTACAAATGGAAATAACAAAATTGGGTTGACTTGGCAGCCTTGCGACAAGCTTGTCGCACATCGAATGATCATTGCAATTCAGACGTGTCGGTTTGACATATGGCCAGAATTCAACCGATCTTGCTGACTAAAGTAAGCTGGAGTTTCAAATCAGCTTGGGATGTCTTTCAATGGCCCAGATTGTCGCTGGTCTGAGTGCCAAACTAGTTTGAAGTACTTCATCACAAGTTTGCAACAAGGAAATCCCCACCAACGTCATCAATCGTGGAATTGCTGTCGCCGTGCTCCAATTTCTTTATCACGATTGCGATCAAATATCAAAACTCCATATATGATTCGATGCACGTTAACATGTTTCCGTTTTGCATAGTTAGTTGCACATGAGCTGGAATTGGTGTGTTAATGCCAACTCACAAAGTGGCTGTCTGCCACATGGCAAATAGCCAATGTACCCAACGTACCAGCAGCCAAAGTACACAAATACCCAGCCTCCAAACTAGTGCACAAGCCACTCTTGAGTGGACAGAAATCGTCCATGGCAGCATGAAACACGCTCCTCATAACTTCCTTTATCACTCCAAAACCGTCCGTGATCCGGCTCGCAGTCACAATCAGCAGCCTGCAGGCTGCTGCTTACGAACATGGCCCAACACAGCTGCCAGTGCATCAGATAGGTACTGACAAGTTCATGCACAAATTTCGGTACGAAAAACCTGCAAGCCAAGTGGGCCGCTGTGTCCACCTTTCCAAGCAACCAAAGAAAACTCATGCATTACAAATTTTTATGAAATTATTGTCACTTGGGGCAAAAGCAGAACGGCCCGATTCGACATGAATGTCGGATACCGACCTCCACGTAAATATTCCCAAAAGTCTTCCCATTACTGGTGATATCGCAAACTTTGATTGACAATCAGGCCTCGAATCGCAGGTCCGATATTCGAAGGAAGATGCAAGGAGATCTAGGACAAATTAGTACGTTGTTTCATGATAAACGCGCCGCAAAGATAGATAAGATAAAAAAGGTGCAGACGAAATAAATGCACATACGTCAGTCTGAAGGAATCGACCTAAGGAAATACGGTGCTTCAAATTTGTACGCTTAATGCGAAGTGGCCCTCGACGGGGGGAGGGGTGCCAGGGGCGCTAAGAGGTTGTGAAATTGCGCAAAAGATGAAAATGAGGTAAGCTATCGAGACTTTTCAATAGGGGCGGGATCCGCGGCGGCGACTCCGGCGGCCAGGAATGATACATTAAGGAAAAAAGGGACAAATAACACGTGTTCGAACGTGTACAAAGCTTACAGGTTTGTGTTATTTTTGCGTCCTTAGCGTGCGGAACTTTGATGAAATGTGTTTTATGTGTGTTCGCAAAAGTGTTTTTGGCCCTTTTTTCCTAGTGATAATGATATCAATTAAGTATCATTCGATTTTCATGGGATGTGTTGTTGCAAATGCACAAGAGTGCCAGGCGGCAACGCCAGATTGTAGAATCTATGCGGCATTCCAGAGCCCACTTTCCAGCGCACAAACATCCTGCCGCACGGGTGGGACCACATAAAGCGGCCGCTGAACTGCTGGCCAAGAGAGCGGCAGCCCCATGCTGACCGGCGAGCGCGGGCACATTTCTAGACCTCCTGGTGAACAGCTGACGTGGGCCAGGGGACTTGCCAACGGGCGTGGTGCAAGACCAGGTGGCGCCACAGAGTGCATCAATTAGTATCCTTGGGGGTTGTTCCCATCGCCTGTCGTGACTTTCGTATTCCATTTTCAATCCACTGCAATCCCGACCCATTTTTCAGGCAAACAGATTTGGAGGTTGTATGCCACTACTGAGTCATCCTGTCGTCGAAATAAGGGTTGACAATAAGGAAGAGTGGGTGTGGCGGTGGTGGTGGTGGGTGTGGCGGTGGTGGTGGTGGTTGTGGTGGTGGTGGTGGCGGCAGTGGTGGCGGTGGCGGCGGTGGTGGCGGTGGTGGCGGCGGCGGTGGTGGTGGTGGGTGGGTGCAGGGCGGCGGCGGCGGTGGCGGTTGGCGGCGGTGGCGGTGGCGGTGGTGGTGGTGCATGGCGGCGGCAGTGGCGGTGGCGGTGGCGGCGGGGTGGTGGTGGTGGCGGTGGTGGCGGCGGCGGCGGTGGTGGTGGTGGTGGTGGTGGTGGTGGTGGCGGGGTGGTGGTGGTGGGGGTGGGGTGGTGGCGGTTAGAGGAGGGGTGACGCTATGCATACCAAATTTAAAATAAAATCTCCCCCTATGTATATGTTGGCAGACTACCTGTACATTGTCCATGCACAGCACGATCGCGCACCCAACTACGCCAATGGGCCCCAGTCTGCTGCCAGTCAAAGTAACACACTTTCCCCAGCAGCCGCTGCTCACAAATTTTGCCGGGTGCTTCACTTTTCTCTCATAGTCAACATTTCTAAGCATGGCATACTCCTGACCCCAACTATGCCAAAAAAGGCAGAAAACCAGTTGGGACGATATACCCCGTTACGCCAAGTCAATCCATCATAAGCATCATATTTTAAGACCATAATTGAGGCAATGCTAGTTGGGACAATTGCACTATTCCGAAATTGGTACGCTTAGCATCAACTTGACGTGCAAAAGAGCCTCACACTCATTTGCTTCCGACATGTTTTCTTCGGACGTGTTTGCTTCGGACACGTTTTATTTGATCTGCAGCTATGACCCGGTTCTTGGGTGCACCCTCAGGGGCGCCAACCATGGCGTTTTCGGCGGCTGGCCATTCTATTTCCAATTGCAGCATTGTGGGGGGTGGAGGCTTTGTGGCGGTGTATACATACTTGTGGTGATGCGTCGCCTGTAGATCGACTAGTGTCAATGGCGCCGCTTTGACTCCCCTGGCATCTGGGGGGCTGGATTCTGGTGCCTATTGTGGCGCGGCTCGTGTGTGGCAGACTTTGTGGTGCCTTGTTGCGCAGACTAGAGGTCGGCGTTGGGGCGTTATTTCATGGCACATGTGCCGTGGACCCAATGCCATAAGATGCCGTTGACACGTGCGGCGCCTGAAAAGTCTATGGATAACATGCTTAGAAATATAGTCACTAAACGGGTTGTTTTGCCACCAGAATGGCACATATCGTGTCACTAACTGCTCACAACGGCGCCAACAACAGACCCCCTGGCATTTGACGGCGCACGCTCAATGCCAGCGGTGCACGACAACATGTCCGATTTGTGCAACGCCGGTTAAAAGGCACGTGACAATTGGGGCACTTTGTGTACTGCGTGGCCGCCAGGCCGCCCTGGACGCTCTTTTTTGTGCGTCACTGTTAAACTTTGCCAAAAGATAGGTCAAAGGGGAAAGAATACACAGGTCTAGACCACAAGATCTTGTGAAAATGGTCTTTGCGAAACGCTAGATTCCGTTCACACATCCTTATGATGAGAAAGGTCAATAAAAGCTGACGACCTGATATATGGACACAGGGGGCAGAAATTATAGCGTATATTATGTTAACATAGAAAAATATACTCGCGCAAAAAATAGCAGGACATGGAAATTCACGCCGCGGCAAGCAAATGTCACGCAGATGACATTCCGGGCACGTGTGCCTGGACGCACTGCCCGTATGCGCGTCTAACGGGAGCCCTGGGGGGCGCCTCGCGCAGCTCTGGCCCCCTGCTTCTGCGGCCCGAGCGCCGTTGCTCAGAAACGCGAACCAAGGGCGGCGACCCAGGAGCGCGGCTATGGCCCAAGGAGGCAAACGGGAGGGCCGTGCCCTGGGCGCTGAATGGGCGCTGATTGAGGAGGCAGGAATGCAGAATCAGGAGGCGGCAAGCGGAGGGGCCCCATGAACTCCACATTCTGACGGCGCGAGTGGAGGAAAACGCCGCCCGTCTGCAGCGCATTGAGGGCAAGGTCGATGCCTTTCTGCGTGCGCTTGGTGGGTGGGGTCTGGGGAAGGACTTGGACATGGAGCGGTTGGCCGCGGATGCGGAAACGGCGTGCCGTGCATCGCCTATCACGCAGGCTTCCTGGGAATTGAGCGTTTTCAGGCTGGAATTGGCGGGGATGGAGGCGCCGATGGTGGTTCAAAGGTCAGCGGTTGGAGAGGCAGCTTCGGCAGAAAGAAACTTTGTGCACCGGTTGTTGCGTGTTCTGGATACTTTGATCCTGTAAGTATATTTTCTTTGCCTGACACATTCCCAGGGCAGGGCTAAAGGCCAGTGATGGCAATCACACTAAATGCCCTTCGACATCACCGAAATTTGCAATGAGCTGTTGATGGGCCGGAAGCTCGCCTGCATCCAGTGATGTGCGGCCATGATGCACATGGAAGACACACAGTGTGTGAGACCTCCTGGCCACGAGCGCTGTCGAAGATACAAGGGAGTGCACGGGACATCCAGGGAAGGCGTAGGGCAATGGGGGAGGCGTGGGGTGGTGGATGTGAGCCGTGGACGATGTTCTGATAGGCCGATTGACTGGGGCACAATCACTAATTGAATCGGTGATTGAGAAACGATCTCAGCATGGGAAGGGTGGGCAAGGCGAGGGTTGGAGGAGGGCTAGGAAGGTCCAAGGATGTGCAGGGAGGGCACAGCAAGGCGTGAGGAAAGCGGGAAAGGCGCGTGGGTGATGCAAGGGAGGGGCAGAGGTGGTGTTGAGAGGCCGACAGATTGGAGCTCACTCGCCGATTGAGTCGGCGATTGAGCCCAAATTCGGCGGGGCGAAGGGGGGAAGCACGAGGGAGACACGAGGGAAGCACAAGGAAGGCGTTGGGGAGGCGCAAGGACCAGGAAGGCGCTGGGGAGGCCAAGAAGCGCCTCCCTCCCAAACCGGCGGAGTTTGTGGCTATAAACATGCCGATGTTGGATATTAACCCGTTGAGCGGCAGATCGACGCTTTGAGATACCGATTCCGAGTGAAGACAAGCGTGGTGGTGGCACAATCATGCGTCAACGAGTCTTACATGGCCGTCTTTGATGGCCAAAGGCGGTCAAAGTTGGGAGAGCAAATTCGGATGGCAAAGCGTGGTGGCCAAAGTTTGACGGGCAGAGTTTGGTGGACAACTTTGGCCCGTTGCAGGGCCGATCGCGGCCACACCCGGTGCCAATCGAGGCCCCAGGGTGGCCACGATTGGCGCCCGTGAGGGGCCAAAGCGGGAGGAGTGGGGGTTGCAGATCCTCTGCCCAGGGCGTGTTTCTCTTGGGAGGCATCGATCGAAGCCACGAGATGATCGAGTCCCTGCCCGTCCCCGCTCTAGCATGCGCTCTCAAAGCACGGTGTGTGACGGCGCCTCCCCTGCAAAAGATGGCAAACAGGAAGCAATAGCTTCCTGCCAAAGCCTAGCAGAAAAAAGCGTTAAAAATTTGGCCCGACTGGCGCTGAACGGCGCCAGGTCGATATTCTTGGTAATCAAACTAGTGGTTGTTGAATAGAGTATGCCTGCAACAACTCGACATGTCAAACATGCTGTTGACGAAAATCTATGTACAAGCTACGTGTAAGAGGTATATAAGCTATATGCACGATGATAAGCTCATCATACGTTCGTATAGACAGACAAATGTCTACCGCTCGAAGCTTTATCCCTGAAGTTTATTGATGGCAGCTCTTGCCATGCAGCCAACTGAAGCAAGAGCCGACTTCCCTTGGCAGGAGATCATGTGAAATGTAGAATATGTTGTATGAGAAACGAGGCTAGTTTCCTGTTCACAACCTGGACCACAAACATAGCAACTGCAGGGCAAGTCACTTTGAATTCGCATGCCTGCGCATTGGAACCATAGTTTTGTTCGAATGCTGTCACTTCTGGTTGGTGCCATCTTGGCATGAGCTCCTTTCCGGTGTCCTCAAGGCTTGCCCGCACTTGCTGCATCATCTCCTCGAGCAGGGTGGAAGCAGGTTCAGAAGAGAACTCAACCTGCCAGTAGATAAGCTCAAGGGGTGAATCAAACCCACAACTCGTACATAAACACAGCCACTTGCAGTGCAAATGCGCAGCATGAGCAATTGGTCCAGAAGGGCAAGGAAGGAATCCTCACATGTTCGCTGCACTTGCGCCAGCGCATGTGCTGCCGTCGTTCACTATCTATGCTTTATACGTGACCCTGAATAGATTCCCTGCTGTATAGTATGGGAATGAACACCATCCTTTGTTTTCAACTACGAAGCTGCCATCATCCACAAGGCTCAACCGAATAGGGAACACAATGAACCCTCTCCGCGGACTTTCAGCTGTGACCACCACATTCTCTGTACTGGCCAAAACTGCAGCCAGTCGTGCAAACATTACTGAAAGTTTCACCTGCATCTGCTCCAAGCAACCTGGCCTACGCGTAGCCTTTGCAAGTTCAGACTCTGCGAATCGCGAAGCCACCGTTTCAGAGATAGGACGCATCTCCTGTGCAAGCCAACATACAACGCAAGGTCAATCATGTCAAAATCACAACAAGCATGTGGTCTAGTCCTACTGCCCCTGGCAGCAAGAGTTCAGACTTCTGGCTCCAGACCAAGCAACTATTGTAACATACTGCCTGTAGGTCTTATCAGCCAATTTCATCGCCAGACACCCACTGCTGGTGACAGCGCAAATGGAAAAAATGTGATCATGCATCAAAGAGGATTGTGTCACAGCGCCCCTAATGCGGCAGAAAACATCCTCAACTGGCAGAGAAGTGGATTACTTCTTCACAGACACTTTCTGCTTCCCCCACTTGGCGATCTACACAGTACTCCTGTAGCCTTTCCTAGTCGCACTTTCAAGTTCAAGCTGGCTTTCATCAAAGAATTGCAGACGTTCCAACAACTTGTTCCGCATCTTCTTCTGGACATGCCAGTGTTGTGGTACTTGGTCGAAACCAAAATCACCAAGTTGGCCAGTGAGAATGGACTGAAGGATTTTGCGCAAGTCTTCCTTGTCTGCTTGAATATCACTTTGGCGAATGCTGGCCTCAAGATCCACTGTGTGCTCCAGTTGCCAGTCACAATGACCCTTTGCAGTGATGTGCATGTTTCCTCCACCGCAGAATGTACATGCTCAGTCATGTAGAAGTCCATGACGCTACCAGGGTTTCCATGTTTGCCAAGGAGCCGATGAAGGCGTGCAATTTGGAACTCAAATTGTCAACATATTCTGCATTTGCATAATGTGGCAACCTCACACCCAGCGCTTTGTCAAGCTGCGCCTTCAGCAACCTCATCAAGTTGTGATTCTGAATCACACCTGTGGCCTGTGCATAAGCAAAGTAGTAAGTCTCAGCCCTTGCCAAAAATTGACTTTCCCAGCAGGTAAGAAATGGTGGACTTTGTCATTCCCCTCTTGGAGGCGATTCCCCTGATCACCCAGCACTGACTGAGGTGATGCCATCGCCTTTCCTTGCAGCTCTTGAGGGCTCTGGGGGACTCCAACGGTAACCCTCACAGCGCTGGTAGAGGTCCAAAATTTATTGCCCATAAACATGGTGCCACAAGGCATCTCCAGTTCGGCTAATTGATTTTGAATTGCAGCCGCAAGCCCAACAAGACGACTTGTGTGATCAAGTCCTTTTGGGACATTTGGTATTGGCTTGCTTGTACATAAGCAGTGCGCCGATATCTCTTCAAATGAAATCAATCATTCCTTTGAATAAGTGGCTGTGTTTCCCTGACACGATGGCATGCTCTTCAACAATGCAAAGAACAGCGTTCTCCATAACGACGTCAACAATTCAAGTTCTCTGGCCTGTGAACGTGTGCTGAAAAATGCTGCCAAATCCACTTTACTCAATAGATTGACTTGATTTCCTGACAGTATCCTAACTCACAGACACAACCTGGACGAAACCCAAATGAAAACCCAGGTATATATGATTCATAACGATTCATGGTCCATGGGCTTTCTACTGCATAGAAACCGATGGGGAGTCCCATTGATGCATTAAATTGTGATTTCATTCACTAAATTAATGTAACTTTTTAGCGCCCGGCCCCCAGTAGCGCCCTGCTTTTTGTTCATGTTATGGTTCTGCGCTGTTAGGTAACCTCCGATGTACTACTGAAAGAAACTGGGCGCAAGAAATACAGATGCAACGCATTCCAAGACATTGCCGGAAGATGTTGGAGCACATCTTTTCCTTCCCTATCAGTAAATAAACTGCTGAACCTTCAACAACTTGCTGATTGCCTTGGTTATCAATGAGCCGCTTCTCCCAAATTTTCAAACTTCACAGCTGCTCATGTACTGGTCATGGGATCCTGTGCTCAGTGCGTCTTCGAACGCATCCTCTATCTGCCCAGAAAGTTCGTTTGCTTCATCAGATAATGTGCTCAGGGCATCTGCAAACACATTCTTTGCCTGCCCAGAAGATTCAGTGTCCGCAGCTTCCGGCTCACCGTCCATCTGCTCAACAATGCAATCAACAAAATCCTAACACACAGCTGTTCAGGCCACGGCTGCTTATGTCGCGCCTTACTCAGTGCATATGTTACAATATACTTCGAAGTATGAATTCGCAGTTGTGTCAATTCTGATATGGTATTGACGCAGTTGTGTCAATTCTGATTGGTATTGAAGCAGATGCAACAGTTGCGGTTTTTGTATCTTCACTCAAGAAGAAATGTTCCACAATAGCAAGAAAAGCAGTACTAGTTTGGCTGTCAGAACTCCAGGCAGCAACGGAGCACGATCAGTATTGTACTGCAGGGCAACCAATGGTATAGACAGAAGGAACATAATTTGTGCACTTTCCTCCGTTGGGTTTTGTTTGAAGCAGAGTATGTGACTTTTCAGCAGCTATTGACAACTTGTCATTGGAGGAGACCCGTGAGGCAGCAACAGCTCTGAAGCAAGGATTGTCAACTCTTCTTTTTAGCCCTTCTCTTATTGCTTCAGGGTCACGCAGCCATTTGGAGCAACATTCCCTACTGGGATCTTTGGCAATGCGAGTGTCTTCTGTCTTAAGTGTCAGAGTGGATTCCCCTTTTTCTAAGTGGCAAATTTGCCACTTTCGTGCTCAAAGCACCAAGAATGTGAACAGTTGCCAGCAACAGGATGTGCAGCAGCAATCAAGGCCATGGCATGGTTGAATTAGAATGAAATGACATCCCTTACACAGCAAATGTACCAACACCAGAGTTAACACACACTAGCATCATTTGTATCACCTCAGAAGAAACCTTGGTACAAACAAGCCAACATGTTCTACTCAGGAAGCCAAAAACCTAGTCCCATGGGATCCCAGCAATACGTAAGGCCAAACTTCCTACTTCCCTGGCTGGCAGTGGGCTGCGTTGCTGTGTCCGCAAGTAATCATTTCAAGCAGAATAAGTGAGGTTTCCCAGCAGTTTACACCTGAGATGAGTAACCTTGCACTTTCAAGTTCTATCCTACATAGCCTCCATGCCAGGCACACTGCACAGCACCAGTGCGTTGCACTGTTATCACGACGCTCCGGTTCCCATCAGTACTTTATGATGCGAAGTGAGGAAGATGGGGAGATAGGTGTGCACTTTGGAAACCACCCTGGTGCTACATTCCCAACTTCATCAAGTTGCCACGTGCTCAAACAGCATCAATCGCCTGAAAAAGTAAACTTCCTTTCGTCACAATAGCAGCCAGCACACAAAGATGCATTGCAGCCCCTCATACGATTCAGGCCACTTGAGTATGTAAGATTGGCGCTCAGAGTGCCGGAGGTCGTATCGGAACGGAAGCTACTTCCAAGGTAGAGATAACCGGCAGTTCGCCAGGCCGCACCTATGCCTGAAGAGTACACCCGCAAGTCAATTGCGGTCAAAAAAATGTCTGTCGCAAGTCCTCTGCACAGCAAATCGCACATTCAGACCGTTGGGCCAGACACAGACGATGTTGAAAATCAGTCCCAAAGATGGCACAAGAACAGTGAAGCTGGCCCGCAGACACAGGGCTCAGGGTCCGTTTGCACGTGAGCGGGAATCCCCAAACAGTCAGGCGGTCACCATGGGATCCTAGGGAACACCCCCAAAGAGCCACTGGCCCATCGGCGAGACAAGCAATGGCCCCCAAACAGGCGATGGCGAAACAGGGTAAGTCAGCAGCTCACCAAGGGATGTTTCCAGATCGCCAAACCCACCCAACGCCAGAAATCGACAACGGCCAGAATTCCGAAGCGGGGCACCGACTGGAAGCTGCTGTCGCGGGTTCGGAAGGGGCTGGAATGGCCAATGCGGGAAAGGCACACGCGACCCCGCCGCCAACCCGTTTGTTTCCGCCAGTTCAACCTGCAGCTTGCTTTTCGGTTGCACTGTTTTCCGAGCCCGGCAGCAGTGAAGGGCCCTCAGCAGAAGTTTGCTGGATGGAGCTCCTGCCAAATGCGAATCTGCTCTGTCTTTTTGTGGTGCGGGGAGATTCGAATTTCATAAATCTAAAATGTTCAAATTTATGTTACTAATAGGTGGGTAACAATGGCCAGAAAAAGAGGTCCACCACTGACAGGGGTGTTGGGACAGTGGAGTGGGATCCCCCAGCAAGAGATGGGAATCACACCCTGACAGCATTTGATGCATATTCACGACACGAATTGCTACGAAGTCACAGTCATGGGGGATGGCCAAACGGGCCAAAACTTGGCCAGAGGGCGATTGGGTGGGAGCGCGAACTGTGCGTTGATTTGGAAGAACACGAGTACTGGGTTTCTGAGCTGACTTCGAGCACACGTCAGCCGGCCTCGAGTGTGCACATATGAAAAAGCATATTTGTCATACCAATGCAGCGGGCAGCGCCATGAGCACAGGCGAATCAGCCAGAAGTCTGCTATTATTTGCACGGATTCTCCCTCAAACAAAGCACATGTGCAGTCGCTCGTTCATTCGCCGACCCCTCCCCTCCTCCCTCCAGCACTCGGATCACATCGGCCAGGCCAACGGGAGCCCCCACTCCCCTCTCAGGCCGCACCGCTCCCTGTCCAGCACATTGGCAACGAGGGCAGTACTGTCGGCAACTACTGTCGGCCAGGGTGCCGTGGCCGACCATTGTTGCAAACTGCCGCCGCATTTGACCAGTGATGCATTGTGAGTCGGTCGATATAAGTCACCCACGCAAAAGCCGTCTGCACGCTGCTGACGCCACTGTCTCTGTTGTGCATCCTTGGGGGTGTGGGGGCCCTGCTGACCCACGTGTTGACTCTCTCCTGACCCACAGCAACGGACCCATGGGCACAGTAACCCTGTCCCAAGCAAACTGACCCACATATCCACCATCCGAACAAGGGCCATCCCAACTGGACAACGAAGCACGACGCCACAGACCCACACCCACTGTCCCTTGGGGCTCTTGTGGCCTACACATGTGGCTCTCAATCTCCATTATTGTCTGCATCTTCCACAGCCGCGTCCGACGGCCGCCTACACTATGGGTCCAACCTACACAGGACCCAAGGGGAAAGCTACACCAAAGGTGGGGGCACCCTTGGAACACTGTTCAGCCCACAAGACAGCAGGCCCGGATGCCGTGCAGGGACCCCAACCTGATCGGAATCACGCCGCGATGACGGGAGTGAACTTTTTGTGAACTTTCCGGTGGACCGGTGCTTGGCTCTCAACCCTCACATGTCCTGCATGTCGCTCTGGGGTATCATGCCAGGAACCGACGCCAGTCGCTGCTGATCGGCCTGGAGCACAGAGGAACAAACCAATTGCCTCACACAACAGCGCCACAAAACAATAGTCACATGAGCAAGCGTGGCAAGATGGTGCCACAAAACAATAGTCACATGAACAAGCGTGGCAAGATGGTGTCACAATACAAGTCACATGAACAAGTGTGGCAAGATGGTGTCACAGCTGGGGAGTAGGCAGCGAGCCCCTGGTGCACACGCTGCCACATATGCTGTCACCATGCGTGACCCCCAACCGGCCTCCGCTAGTGCTGACACAGCTCACTGGGTTCAATGGTTAGAAGCCGTTGTGAGCTGCACCAGTCCAAGCTTCTGCCCACTGCTTGATTTGCAGTAAGCATCGCACAAGCCCACCAACATTCTTGGCTTTATTCTGGCATAGCATGTTTTCAGCCTGATACCATGCTTGGCAACAACGATGCAAAAATAAGGCCTGAAGACGTCGTGTCGCGGCTGTTCTGCCACTTACCTGCTTTTGAGCTTGCACCTCCTCAGCGAACAGCTCCGCGTTGTCTTGTGATGCAAATTGCTTCGTCTGGGCGAGGAAGTCCCTCAAGTGGTGCTTGAACTGTGTAAAATCGGTGTACTCAAACATGCCTGTGACGCAGGCCTGTGGGTACAGCACAAGGGGCATGGGTCTAGCATTGCAGCAATGCGGCAACTTGCATGCCTTAGACAAGCCAGAACATGCACATGGGTAATATGCCAACATAGAAAGAGTGCATTGTGTGCAAGAAAGTGCGAGAAATAGCAACAACACGCTACTGTGGCAGGTCAAAAAGATGGTGGGAAGCATGCAAACCTGCACATGTTTCACCAAGAGCAACTGCCCTTTTTTATCTTTAACATGTCCATATATATGATGCACATCACTCATGAATGATACTCCACAGCAGAATGTCGGAAAGCAGTTGGCACAACACCTCGGTGACACAGATCTTCTCTGCCAGGGCGGGCATGGCAAGCGGATTCTTGCATGAGATGAAACAGTCTGGAACATGGGACAACGATTCTGAAAATAAGCGACAAAGCATTGTCATGTAACATTTGCTGGGCAAAGGCCAGCGCCATCACTGATCATACTCAAATACTTTCATTCTATCAACACATTACATAAGTTTGTTTATAATCTCAACACACAGTTTGCCCACCTCCACTTGTTGCTTGTGCATGTTGGGGAAGGACGCACACAGCAGCTTGGTAACAGCATCCCTGGCGTATGCCGCATTGTTGGGGTACGCGGCAGCGCCCCCAGGCATGGACACGTCCCATAGGGGAGAGCGGATCACATCGCCTTTCAGCACAATGGAGAAGAGGTGCTGCAGGATGCGGGCGTGCAGCTTGAAGCCGGGCTTGTGGAAGGTGTCTGCCGGGTATACCATAACATCAAATTAAGCAACAGCTTTGGAACAGGAACAGGAGAAATAAGCCAATGAGGAAAACTGTGCGTGATGCATGCCTTGGAGCAAGATAACAAATGCAAGAACAACGACAAAGAATTGTTGGTACACTATGCTGTAAGGAACAGCTGACAAAAACGGCAAAAAACAGCTGTGCTCTCAAAAAACTTCAGTCTTTGCAGAGCCTTGCATTGCCTAGCACAATCCTGTGAGATGACAGAATGCCCGTGTCTCATGCTGCTTGGTGCCCTGGTTCGCGTCTTATCAATATTGCACTTATGAAGGGGTGGTGTCTTCGTACATGCACGCTAAATTTGACAATAAAAAGGAGCAAGAGTAGACAACAAGCACCCCCCATGAATTCCTGGCAGATTCTTGTACTTGTCACATCCATGTTTTCCACCAATATGGCAAATGGAGCAGAATGCAGACATGCACTTACCTGCCCAGTCTCTTTGCTGACCCTCCCGTTTTCATACTGAGCACACCCCAAGCCGCAAAAACAAGTTGCTGAGAACAAGCTGTTGAGAAGTCCAAAGTTTCCACAGAAAGATCGGTGAGCAACATGTTCTCAGAATGTGTGTGTGAACTCACCAGTGAGTACGGCAAACACCTCCTGCATCAGCTTGAAATAGTAACGCTGATGGAATCCTGTGGCAAAGTCCGACTCCCCGAATCGGTACAGCAGGTCCAGCAGCAGCTGCAGGCCCGTGTCTGCCACATTTCTCTCCGTGTGGCGGAAGGCCCACACGATGGAGTCCATCACAAGCTGGACCTGCTCAGGGGACATGTTAAAGAGGCAGGGGAAGCAATGGTTGGTGATGGAGTGCAGGAGGGAGAAGAACTTCAGGCGGTGGTCTGGGTAGTCCTGCAGGGACAGAGGGGTTGCTCAGTGGATCAGCTCCCTTTGAGCACCATAATCGCCTGGTAGGCTGCACGGACAGTGAATCTTTCCACTTCGATTGATGAAACCAGTGGATTCGCACAATGGGGCTATTTTGAGTCATAGGTTCCGTCTAAGATGCACGGTGACAGGTCAGGGTGAAATTTCTTGGGATGAACATGTGCAGACATGTTGCGTTAGAAAGAATGCATCTTGGCACTTGTGCAAATCGCTTGAAGAATTTTGGCCTCAACTGTCAACAAGAAACGAACTGGCAAATCTCAGTGGTGAGTAAAATGACAACACAACAGAGGACAACAGCTCTGTGCAGTGCCAGTTCTTGGTCCAATCGCTTCTACTGTTACTTAATGACTGGTGCTCAGTTCCCTCTTCCCACCTCAAAGTTCTTGGTGATCATCGTGAGTGTGCACTCAAACACAGCCTCAAAGATCCTTGGCACCTCCCCCGCCATCAGGCCCTGCAGCTTGTCAATGATTGCAGCAAAGAGGCTCAGCACCTCAGCATCCCTGCGACAGTACGCCTAAAGCATTATCTTTTGAAAGTATTGAAATCAGACACACAAACTGAATCTGAATGAAACAACCATTGAGAGAAAAGGGTACAGAAAACAACCTTCCACAACCTTTGGAGCAGAAACACGCACTTTTATGAAACTAGACTTGCGTGAACTACATCAGTGCAGAATTTCCAATTCAGACAGGTCCAGCTTGGCTACACTACACCATCGATCAAATAGAGGCATCAGCAGCCTTGTCATGTGCGTTTCCCACTGTTCACCTCAAATGAGGTGTTTCAGCCCCACTTTAATATGTAGGGTGTCTCAATTAGCTGCGTCCCAAATTTCTACTTCAGGACAACATACGCAGTGCTTCTCAATCGTTCAGTGCACCAGGAGAGAAATTACTAAACATACATCAAAGCAAGAAAAATGACAAATGCACACAACACATCACAAAACAAAAGCAAGCAACAGGAAAAGAAATAAGCTAAACGAATGGTAAAACAATAACAATGTAAAGGCAGCACTAGAAAGGTATAAAGTTCAAAAGGTGACAAGTGAAGAACTAAACAAATGGCCAAAAGAAACGGTCCGCACCGTGCATCAGGGACGTTTCTGTTGTAGTCTCCCAGAATGGGGTCGAGCATGTGAGGCACCATCTGCTTTGCAAATGTGTCTGCATCTTCCGTCTTGTCCACAAACGTCTCAATCAGTTTCAAGGCTGCACGTTTCACCGACCTCATGGACTTCACAACGTGGGACTTCGCCTCATAAGGGCCGCCATTAGCGATCGCTGACGATATCAGCTCACTGTACACCCTGAAGAAAACATAAGTAGATTCCGCTGCTGTTAGGATCTGCAAACACAATTGTAAAATACTACAAGATGCAGCTATGGCCAGAATCAAACTGCATCACTGGATCATACCTGATTTCCCGTCACTGCAAGTAGAATATTACACACACTATCACAAACCACTTTGTACCACAGAAATAGTGGACACAGTTGTCAGACGAGACACAACCTTCATCTGCCGCCATTTGCATCCCACAACACAGCATGCATTTCACTTCCTTTCCTAAGCTTTAGCCAACCACACATACTTCACACCCAGTAACACCAAAATATGTGTCATCCATGGCCTCCACAGCTCACTTATAAATCATCAGCATGTCCGAGAAGATTAACTTCATCTGCGGTGTGAACGCCGTGCCCAGTGATGAGCACACGGCCGTGTTGGTCTGCAGCACATTTTGGGCTGTCTTCATCACCTCATACTGCTTCAGCACTGCAGGGCTCTGGCTGGCCTTTGCCAGGATGTCCCGCCAGGTGTCATTGGGCATCTGCATGAGGGCCACCTGGAGAGAGGGGCACAGACCCACACGCCTCAGTTCCACACCAGTGGAATGCAAAGCCACCAATATGGCTAGAACACCAGATAACAGCAGAAAGATGTGGATATGCAGCAGATGACAGCAAAACAGTGCGGGGGAAATGCAATTAATTTGCTTCCAAGAGATACAGCGCGGGCTACACATTTGGCAGGAATGGTGGGTCATCATCATTTCTCCTCAAACCCGCCTTGAGGTCGTTTTTTATGGTGTGTGGAGATGTGTGGAAATTGCAAGCGGCACTGGGTTACCTGGCACTCAAGTGCCGCCTTGTGAATTGCACTGTACGGTGCCTTTGCAGAGCCGACAGTACCATTGCACCTTTAAGGTAATGAATGGCCAGCAATACACACATCAAACTTGTCTGTTCGTGCTCCGAGGACTGCACTTTGGTACACAACAGTAAGCGCTGGCTTGTGTCTACTGGTTGTACGTTCCTTGCAATCGTGTTGTGGTACAAATTGCTGGTGGCATTTACAAATCCAAGCTGATTGAATCGTCCCAGGGGATCAGGCCATGCAAAACTCGACAGCCACCAACACATCCAAAATGTTTAGTCGTTCCTTTGGCAACAACTGACAGGGAATGGTACACCTCTAGATTTCCTCTTTCGCAGGAATTGAACACAAGAAGCTTGGGGAAACATGCATACCAGATAGGCCTCCTGGGTCTTCCCATCCCACTCTGCACTGATCATGAGTCCCACAGCCTCATAGAAGGCATGAACTTGGTGGTTTTCCAAAACATAGACAGTTTCAGTGAGGGAACACAAGAGCTCGTCAATGAACTTCTTGCCCTCGCCCTCCTGAGATGACACAGCACACACAGTCAACAAGGGACTTGGAAAAATGCATTCCCTGTTCACTGGTAGCACAATCGCAACAATATATATTCACTGCCAACAGCCACTGCTGCCCTGTCGGATCTCACCTGCTGCCCAGTTTAAAATACATCATGGCAATCCATGCACACATAGAGCCGATGTTACGACACGCTGTGTTCCCATGCTGCCATGATGGACAAAACGGTGGTGAGCTGCAAAATGCGATAGGGAATTGCTTTGCGCTTGATTAGGAGGTTGGCATTGACGGTGACCTGTTTCTGGCTATACAAGTAATCTTGACTCGCACAACTAGGCTCGGTCTCCTGCCTGAGACTGACAGGACACTGTCTGGGGATAAATTCACCTGACAAGAACAGGTAGCAGAGGGCACTTTTCCAAGCTCAGGAAATGAGCTTTTGTGGAGAAAACTATGCTTGCAGCATGGAATTGCACACACACAGCCAAGAGGCGGGGTTCATGTACTGCTTGTCTTCAGTTCCAAAGTGCACCGCAGCATACTGTGCAGTGCATTGGTTGCCTTGCAGGTGATCAACCTTGCCTTATACTATAGGCAAAGAATACAGACGAAGACATCACAGGGTTCACAGATACTGTATGATTCAGGTGGGCAACTTCAGCACCATCAAGTCGATCAGGTTTGAGGTAGAAGTGTTTGTTTTGAGATTATCAGGAATGGGGACACCACATTTCCTCAGCACTGCTGCAAAGCATAACAGGGTTGAAACATTCTTACCATAATATCTTCCTGTTCCAAAACATTTGACAGCAGGGGTGTTCCGATGTGCTATGAGTTTGCATGTGTTACAGAACACCCCAACTTGCAAACACTGTGCCACGGGCTGAGATGTCAAGGTGTTGGCCCACAAACCTGTTTAGTCACAAACTGCCTCTTGCACTTGTTGCATATCTTCAGGAAGGTGTCGCAAGCCATGTCCTGCACCCCAGGGTGCCTCTCATGCATGAACTCAAACAGTTTGTTCACGACCGTTTTCAGAAACTTCCAGTGGGCCCGAAGGAACCGAGGGTACTGACCAACCACATACCTGCAGGGCAACAAACGAATTCAAGCACAGAAGTGTGTAACTGTTAAGACTAACATTGACATATAAAATGGTCACAACATGTGGCAATGCTTGTTTACATATGTTGTGCTACGCAAAATGTATCCATGTACGCAGTCAATCCAACACACAATATCGAAAGGGTGTTGATGAACCCACCCAGTGAAATGGTAATTAACATTTTGTGTCATCACTCTGCTCTGCAGCACACAGCAATAGATGATTGCTACACCAAACTTCTGCAGTACTTCCTTATGTTGTGCTTTCTTGTCTTGAACATCTTGCATCGCATTGCACACTCACATTATGTTGGATGCGATAATGGCCTTGTTATCCTTGCCCCTTGTGATCTCCGTGAGGTTCAGCAGGTCCCGTATTACGCTCACGAGGAACCTGCTCTCCTGGTCCTCCTGCATGGTGCCGCTAATGGAGCCGATGGCCCAACACAGGGTGCACAGGGAACTCCACTGGAGCTCCGCAGGCTTATGTTCCTGCACATCCTTCATCTGCCAGAGAGCAAGTGTGTGAGAGGATGTGTGTAACAATGTGACAAAGTATGCGATGAAATCAGGATTGATCACCTTTTCAACTGCAGGTAAAGTTGCTGCCCTTTGCCTATTAAGCAATGTAGCATGATGTATAGTACCTAGTATACTATACTGTACCTAGTACGGTCCATCTCAGCATTTGACAGCACATATGTACCTCAATACTTGGCAATAACTGCATCTGCAACATGCATTGGTCCTCTTGACCTTGTTTGTGGCACATCCTATGTGGCAGTCAGCCCAACAGCCATCAGGAAACAGGGCATGCAGCGCTGGCAGGGGCGGCCACCTTGTCATCAGCACCGGTAGTCATGCTCTCCCCTCCATAGCATTCTTCAGTCACACCCCATTTTTCTTTCACATTTCTTGTGTCAATTCAGATACACTCTTTTTGCCCTTCTCACCTGGCAAACTTGCAACTCGTGCTACCGCAACTTCTCCAACATCTGACCCTCAGTGTGAGGGTTATTCTAAACCCGATTGTAGGCTAACCAAAGCCACAGCTTCAATTGCGCTTGACTAAATTTTAGTGTACCTCAAGTACACAACCATGGGATGATACTGAGAGCCGAGTTAATCGACTTCTTCTGGTCCTGTCTTTGCACTTTCAGGCACTCCTCACCTTGAAAACCTGCAACACCTGCTGCCGCAGTTTCTCCAACATCTGACTCTCAGTATCGGTGTGGTCCAGGTTGCTCAAGTACACGAGGGTCTCACGCATGGTCTTGTACCGCGCCAGCACATCACTGTCCTTCAGCTGTTCTCGGACAGCATTACCATCCTCATCGCTGAACACTATGACCTGCGGACACAAAGGCAGCTTAGCAATCCTCAGGAAAAGCAATGCCAGCCACGATAGAGCAGACTTCTGCATTGGTGGCATCCTTTTCTTGTTTTAAACTACAGAATTTTACATTACTAAATGCGCTGCATACGTCAAAAGACAAATGCCACAAAAGGGGTGGCACACTCCAACAACCCCATTGAGTACAAACGAGACAAAGCATCCCCCCTCCGTGCGAACAGCAGTGGGAATGAGCAACAATGGCCTGATCAGAAGCAACACACCAACCCATCAAAACAATGGCAATGCTTTGAAAGCACGAGGCACCAGAACTGCTCCACACACTCCCTCACCTCTTCCGGCTTTGCCATCCTGACCAACATGAGGGCCCTAAGCTGTGACAGCACCTCCTCATACATCTCCACCCTGTCCTTGGACTCGCTGTGGCCATACATGAAGCCCACCTGCCCAACCTGGTGTGCCACACTGGAGGAGTACACCTCGCACACAAAGAAATTCCAAAACTCCAGGCAGGACTTGAACACCTCGATGTCCTCCACGTAGGAGATGTTGAGCAGGTACCTTAGGCCCGTCAGCAGTGCC
Source organism: Ostreobium quekettii (assembly GCA_905146915.1). Lineage (NCBI taxonomy): Eukaryota > Viridiplantae > Chlorophyta > Ulvophyceae > Bryopsidales > Ostreobiaceae > Ostreobium > Ostreobium quekettii. The sequence goes on along the minus strand of CAJHUC010000625.1, from coordinate 61,318 downwards.
TCCCTGTTTTCCTGGGAGGTCTCCAGCAGGGGAAGGTGTGACTGCAGACCAGAAAAAGTAGCGAGTTTGAGAATAGCAATCTGTCTGTGCTGAAGCTGTGGGAGTACACAAATTTTCGCTGCAAGCCAGCCAGAGCTGCATACACATGGGATGGGAACAGCACCAGACACTGGGTGCAAGGCCAGCAACTCACTGTACCGTAATGTGTTTCCAGTCAGGGTGTGTAGTCTGCGGACATCATTCTCTTGTCGCATTTGCCCATGTCAAATGCACACAACACAATGTTGCCATTGCCCCAATCTGGCAAACTTGGCAGCTTCTCCCAGGAATATATGTGTCCACAATGAACATCATTGCTGTGTTCCCACCACGCAGCCCAGAGAACGGCCTCTGTGTTGGTCTGTGGCTCTATTTAGACAACTCTGGGCATGAACAGAACCATGCCCCTCTCTTGTTCTGTCAATGTAAGTGTATTCGTCATATTGTGATGGTTTGTTCCCTTTATTCTTCGATGCAGAGAATTTTCGGAACCGAGGAAACAACGCCAACTGCACCTTACCCTGAAGAATCCTGTGAAGAAGAGCGCCAGGTTCTGCACAAACTGCTGGTCCTCGTTTGAGCCCTTCTCGTATGCATCGGCGATGTTGGTGTGCTGTGGGAGGATGGGCTGCAGCTGCCTCAGGAAGACCTTGTACAATGTCTCAAAGTGGCTGCCGAGGTCCTTGATGTTCAGGGACCCTATCTGTGGGACACAGCATGCACAGACACAAGCCAAGTCAGCACCTCACTGCGCTTTGGCAAGGTCGTGTTTGAGATGGGTGTACTGATAAAGAGCGCAAAAACTGGGAAAAGCACGGCTGTGATTGAATGGGCAATCGTCTCCAGTTTTGACAGCCAGACGCCCTGGGAAGCTTTGTATGAGGATCTCATCTGTGTATTGTGCACACAGGAAGCAACAAAAACATCTCGCAAGTGTTCAAAAGTCGTAAGTTGTCAGGGATGAAAAGGCAAGGTGTAGTTCTGGGGCCAATCGAACAAACCAGTCTCTGATCCCAGGGATCAGGTTGCAACTGCAGGCAAGCAGCATTTTTGTGAGATGAACACCTGCACAGGTATTGTTCAGCACGTGCTGGTGCATGTATTCCAATGGACTGTTCCCCCGGCAAGTGAGGGGCTGCCCAGCGCCTACAGGAGACGACTTGCCCTGTCCCAGGCTGATTGAGAATGGGGGCTGCTCGAGCACATCCTGTCCCTTGTGCATTGTATGCCACAAATGTCCTTATTTCCGTCAGTGTCTCATGCAGCTCAGCCCTACCCTCCCTCCTGATAAATCTTTCCTGTGGTCCTGCTATTTCGAATTCCACTGTGTGTCTGGAGCTCCTTTTCACTCTTTTAGGCTTTTCTGGCATTTCTGGGGTTTCCAGGCAAAGATAACATGATTGGGCATTCTGGGAAACAATGAGTTAGAATTTTGCCTGGCATCGCCTTACATGTGTGACGGCAGTGGCTGCCATGCTCTTCAAAAAGTAATGAAACAGATTGGCACTTGCTTCTTCCACCACACTATTCCTGGCCCCTGGAACCCCTCCCAGGACTGATTCTTTACGTGTTTCATTTTCGGAGCTAACGTAAGCTTGGGCTTCACCTTACAGTGACAGGGCAGCAACAAAATTTTTCAGTTGTTTGGGATGCGCCGGTCAATGGTGAGTGACAAAAATGTCGCCCACCTCAGTGAGACACTGCAGAGCCACACTCCTGTATGGTGCCTGGGGGAAGAGCAGCAACAGGATCTGCACCAGGTTGCCCTCAAACACGTATCCCAGTGGCACCCATGACAGATAGGCGTGCAGCCCCGACAGCGTTGCCTTGACCAGCTCTGTCTTCTGCGAGCGCTCCAGCACAAAGTGGCACAACTCGTGAATCAGGCGGAACTCGCTGTTCAGAGACGCCTTGAGCTCCTTGGTCTTTGCTTGTGTCAACTCCCCACGCGAGAAGTCAAACACCTCCTCCGACAGCATCCTGAGGACGTGCATGCTGTTCTCGCACAGGGTCTCACTGGTGCGCGAGGCACCTACAAGCTCAGGCAGGAAACTGCGCCACTGGTGGGGCCAGTCGTGCTTCAGGATCTGCACCAATATGAGGTTGAGCTTGCTCATGATCATCTTTTGGGACCGGTAGGTGGCGTCGTCCTTGCACAGCTTGATGATGACGGCTGACACGAAGTTCTTGATTCCCTCCCGCTGCTCCTCAGGCACGGCGCCCCATCGGTACTTCACCAAGGATTCCAAAATCTGGGGAAAAGGGTGGTCATGACTGTCAGGTGAGGAAAATGAGCTTCATGCATCTCATTTGCCCTTCACAGAGTGAAACCATGAGCAGAAATAGCAAAATTTTAGGGGCTTGCAAGTGCTTCTGCACAAGCTGTTCTGTTTGATACATTGACAAGTTGATGATGCAGTGAGTGGCTTCATGTTGCCCCATGGGAAACGTGAGGGACACCATTTTAGCTCAGTTCAAGGTGAAACAAAAGGGGAAGCATGGCCACACAGTGGACAACCCCTTGCTGCATTGGTTAATGACAAACTGCTGGAGACAATCCTTGAGAAAGGAATAAAATTCAATACTGGCCAACAGAATTTCCCGCAGTGGCTGAAAGCACTGTACTATAGAGGGTTTGGAGAGAATGAAAGGCAAAGCACCGAGTGAACTCCAGCAAGAACGGACACCCGAGACTCGATAACCGCGCTGCAGGGTGCCATGTCTGGTTCTATTGACAATTCAGGTCAGTCAACATCAAAGGGCAGCAGGCAGTGGGCAGTGAAAATGGGCAGTGCGCCACAACTTGGACAAGCTGCCATATTTGTTCCTCCTCCAAACAGACCATAATACACAGTCCTCATTCAAGGCTACAAGCCACCAGGCAGCAGCATCGCCAGAAGGTCGCCCACAGCAGGTGGGAAGGCCGGCACCTGACATCCCCAGCCGGAGCAAACACCCGCAGCACACCCTACACATCTGAGCACACCCTCAGAAGGGCGCATCCCAGCGCCCGACTGCCGGGTGCCCTTTCCCCTCGCTCATACATCCACAGCAGCAAAGAGAAGCCCGAAATCACCCGTTGGCCCTAATTTCCAGTCCGTCACCGAGGTCCCCACTCCTCGGGCCCTGCCCTCCCCGCCGGATCGGCACCGCCAACCGCCGCCCGCCGGGCGGCCGCACCCCCCCGCACGTACCTGCAGTGCGAAGAACTTTGTCTGGTCGTTCTGCGAGTGCTCCAGGATGGCGTCCACCTTCGACCAGGAGTCCGGGTGCTCCTGAAGCTTCTTTAGGACAGCCTCGGCTGCCGACCTCTGTGCGCGCACAGCCCGATACACCGGCGCTCAGACGCGATTTCAGCCCTCGCCAGCCGTCCATCGATGCCCTCAGCGGCATGGGATTCAGCATCGACGGTGAGACGGCGATTCGCCCAACAGGGACAGACACGGGCAGACAGGCACCCAACAGGGAGCCCGATGTTCAGCGTGCGTCCAAAGATTGCGCAAGGCAAGGGGCGAACGGGGTTGGAAGCATGCGGCATGGCCGGAAGATGCCCGGGCCGCCGCGCGCCGGGGCTTCCCCGGAGATGCCGGAGTGGCAATGGGGGTGCAGAGCTAGGCGGGGAGAGAAGGGGGGGAGAGCGCACCTGTTCCGCGTTCGTGGCGCCATGGAAGGCCAGAACGGTGGCGTCCAGTAGCGGCACGTCGAACGGTTTGGAGAAGTCCAGCAGTGAGTCCGCCATCTGCGCAGCTCACCACCCCCGCGCTCGGCCGATCGGCCCGGCCCTCCCCGGGGGGGGTCGCGGCTCGCGATGATCGGCCGGGCGGCGTCGACGCGCCCCGGATGCGATCGAGAGCCGCCGATGGGGGTCGGTCAAGGGCTGGGAGGGCAGGCGGGCGGACGCTGCCCGGGATCCCGCCAAGGGATGGGGGAGCACAGGGCGACCCTGCGTCTTCGAGGCGCGCCTCCGGATGAAAGTGTGGCTCAGGCGATTTGATCGCAGCAAAATTCACAGGGGGCGCTGTAGAGAAGACGGGTGCAGGAGCGTGGAGTTTGGAGGTCGGATGCCGCGCTGCCGAGCGCGGCGGCTGGGGCGTGGGGGCTGCTGCTTCGCGCACCCGCGTGTTCGAGCTGCTAGGGGGGCCTACGGGCGGCGTTGCAAATTTCAATGGGTGCGCGGGCCGGCCGGTCCCCGGTGACCAGCGCCGGGGGCGCGTGTAAGCTTTTGACGTGACGTGACAGCCGTTGCACTTTTTTTCGCTCGATCGTCGCTTCCACCACTCCGAACGCATCCGGCCGTGTCATTAATCTCATCAATTCCGTTTCATTATGTATGTCATGAATCTCATTGACGGTTGTTCATGAATTGGGTCTCCTTGGCCTCGTTATGTGTGTCCTATTAAATATGGACGGGGGCCTTGCAGTGGGCATAGCTCGTGAGGGGCCCAGAAGTTGGGGCGGTGCGTTCAGAGGGCTCAAAGGCCCCGTAGTCCAGCTCTGCAGCGCTGTAAACTCTGAGCTGAGAGCTGCAAAGACCAGGCAGCAGAGACCGGGGCCAAAACTCCCCTACGGCCGGGCCAACGCACATTTGGTTGCAGCCATGTTTGCGCATCGATCACCGTTTATCCGGGACCGATCGGTGACCGTTCGCAAAAGTGCCTTGGGGAAAGGAAGAGGGCGGCTGAGAAGCACTGCAAACTTCGAATGCAACTCCTGTTTCCTGGCCGGGCTTCTTCCCCTCTTGCCCGTTCCCAGACGCGCCCAGCAGCGCCCCACCCGCTGTTTTCTTCCAACCTCCAATCCACCCAATTTTCTCCACGCAATTCCTCCAAACATTCTTTCGCATGCAGGTGTGAGAACGTGCAGGCCTATGAATTGATCATAGACACTGCTATGCTCGGGAAAAATAGGAAGCTGACGGCCACCTCATTGCCTTTTTCTGTAAAAATGAATGACGCTTAGAACATGCAAGCAGCGCCAGCTTTTTTCTTCCATCCCCCGGACCACCTAGTTTTCTCCTCATTTCCCCGAAATATTCTTCCGCGCGGCGGTGTAAGAGAATGCCCGGCGCCCTTCAACGACCGCTAAACCGCGCCCAGCAGCAGCGCGCGCCGGCCGCCCCCCTCCCCCTCCGCGGCCCCCCCGCCCGTCTGCATGTTCCGGGCGGCCCCCCTGCAGGCTCCTGGCCCCTCCAGGGCGCATCCGCGGGCCCATGGACGCTGCGCGGCAGTCCGGCGTCGGCGTTGCGGCTCCTCCGATCGCCGGTGCGCAACCGAACCCCGCGTTCCTGTTCGTGTTTGTCTTTTCTTTGTCTTTTTCGCTGTTGGCATTGCCGATCTGCGCCGAAGTCCATCCTACTGGCTGGAAGATTTCCCGCTCGCGCTTTGACGGGGTGACGCGGGTGATGCTGTGGCGCCGGCTGGGAGATTCTGACACCAATGGCGGGAGGGGTATGATTGTTGCAAGACAGAACAACGAGGCATGATCCCACTTTTCGTCCGCCTTTAAGGACAGGTAGTGGGAGCCCGGAGACAAATCAGGGCGGATACAAAGGAAAGAAAATCAAGTGCTACCGTAGCATGGGGCAGGGGGAGGGGGGATTTGAAAGAGTGTGGCAGTGTATCTTTGGTGGGGATTTCAAAGGGGATGTCGGCGATGGGCAGAGGAGGTGAGGGGAGCGGAGGTGGTGGGGGGTGGGGTATAGGACGTGCACGCGCAGTGTCTGGGGGCGGGAGAAGCCGGGGTGGGAACGAGCAACGATGATGTTGGCGGGCCGCTCTGATGGCCCGCGCCGTGCCCTGCTGCGGAGCGCTGCCCTGCACGCGTAGAATGTCGCGCCTTCCTTAGCGCGAAGGGAGTCTTGATTTGGGACTGTTTGGGAAGTGCTTGAGAATCTGGAGCGCTTTCCGCCTAGGAGTGGGGTGGACACCGCGTTGGAATGTCTGTGCGTTGAAGCGGCCGGCATCGGTGTTGTGGAGGTGGGCTGGGAAAATTGGCCGCATCGTGCTGGATTGGCTGCGATATGCCTCCCTCCCCTCGCAGGCGGCTGCGATGCGCGCGTCGTATCCCCACACCACGATGAGCGGACGACACATGCGAGGCGGGCGCGTTCCTGGCATGCTGATGCTTCTGTTTCCCTTTTGTGATTTTAGCTCGCAGCCGGTGGTCGATGGAGAAGGAGAATCCAGGATTCGGAACGGGGGATGGGGGAGTCGGGATTGCATAACCGTAATTGTACAGCAGCATGGCGAAACACTGTGGTCATGTCCCACTACAATACTTTGGAATTGCCTTCAACGAGACAAAGCGGTGGCCTTGCACCTTGTAGGCGATGACGGACTTGCGCACATCCAAGAACGTTGTTATGTCCCGCATCCGTTAATTTTATCTGCTGACCGCCCATTTGGCAGACATTGCTGCAGGGCTGATGTTCCCACTCATGTCCCATGCAATCTCGGATCAAAGGTTCATGGCAGATTCTGGACCTAAGTCCTGTGTGATTTGGGGAATACGTTCATGGTGGACTGATAGTGGATCTGATGATGGACTGATCGTCTGGCTACCACCGGCACAGAAAACAAGCATGGCCCAGCTTCAAAGTCAATTCCCTTGCTGCTTTTTTCAGAATGTGACAAGCAGTTTCGCTTGCATCTGCAACACGATCACAAGCATGAGCCCACGCACAATGCTTGTTTCATGATGTTTGTGCCCAATAATGTGCCTAGGGCAGCAGTGCACAAAAATAACTTGCTGACTGTCAGGAACAGTCGAAAGGTCTAAGTTCATATGAGAGTTGCAATCCTTTGGCGTCTGCGGGCATGGTGTTGTCAAACCATGGCACATCAGGGTTCCAGCAATGCTGCATGCATCAGATGTGTTAATAGTTCCCCCTGGCAAGAATTTATGTCTTTTGCAGAACTTGAGGGCTATGCAGCCACAGATATCCCTGTTCATTCCAGTGCACTTGAGTCCAGGGTAATCACTGCATCCTGACAGGGCAAAAACGAACATTTTAGAACAATTTGTGTGTGGACTGTTGCGTGTCCACAATATGCAAGGGCTAGATTTCATTCCTGTTACAGAATATGAAAATCGATGATGTCAGCTGTGCAATCCAGCCGCCCTATGACCAGTGTAAGCTTTGCCAGCCCAGGCTTCTGACGATCTCTGTGCCCTTTTGCACACATGTGTGCTCCCAGGGCATCGTGGTGGCTGGCATTGAACCTGCAAGGGTGCAGAGCCAAGGCAGGATCCGATGTGAATGGCCTGGCTGCCGGGACAGAAGAGCAGGGAGAAGAGGCAGATGCGGTGGTGAGGCCTGAATCCCGGTCCGAGGCTACGCAGCCAGCAGCCACACACAGTGAAGCTTCCCCTTCTGGGGCTGCTGTTGTGACTGCGTCCGCAAATGGGGCAACAAGCTCCCCCAGGTTGGTTGGGCGAAAGGGGCTGCACGACAACATGCTGTGCCAGCTCTCTGCCAGTATTTTGTTCACTGCTGTTACTGTTTGTCTTCGTGCTTTTTGGCTTTCCTTCTCATATTTTACCTTCTTGTTGTGCAGATTTCATTGAAAGCAGTCTCTCTGTGGCATGTTCCTGCCCTTCAGTACCTCCTTTATGACCCCTCTGTCCGACTGTATGACTGGGGGGCACGTGTGAAGTGTGCTTTTTGAGATGTGAAGAATGAGCAGTAAACAGGAAGGAACTAGCAGCTTGCCTGGTCAGGGCAAAAGCTTAAAGAGTGAACATTGTTGTTGTTCTTTGTTGTTTCATCATAGTTGTCAGAACTATTGTTGACGGCACTAGTGCTATTTGCTTGTTTTCTTTCTATGCATTTTCGACACATTCGTGCGATGTTCCCATGCTATCCAGACGACAATCTCATCCAGTTTTCAATCTGCCTTCTCAATCTTAACTTTGGTATATCATCCCTTGCGTGCTGAAAGTTGTGCATCACGATTTGCGGACTGATCGCGACATTGGTTTGTTGTTATTTTCAATTCGAACTGGCAGAAACTTTAGTGCAGCACTGATGTGTGCCCCCAGGAGCTGCTGATGTTTTGCATTCCTCCACTGGCCAATGCCTTATTCCGAATGGCGTAGTGCCCTTGTCTGCCATCTTGCCAAGAGACTCAAGCATGTTCCAATCGAGTAATATCAATATTGCAAATGATGCATTACTGTGCTGCACTGGGAGATTCCTTATCATGTTTGCAGCACAGAAAAAGAACTCGCCCCTTGAGCAACAGGATCAACATATTATGACTGTGAGCCATCTGTTTGATGAAAATGGCTGTATCTTTATTTCTTTCATTTTATCCTGTGTAATTTTTTATTTTCATTGCCTGGGGGTTTTGGTGTTGTGATGTAAAACATTCGGTTTGACTTGCGTCTCCGGCTGTTTCCTCAGTCAGGGCTCGACGAGTGAGGGGCATGAGGCATGGCTGAGAGCCATACCAAAGCCCGTCATGGCCTTCTGGTCTGACAACCCATCCATGCAGTTACTGCACTGGTCACGAGCGGTGCTGCAGAAACAGTTCCTGCCGGTCGTCTTTCTAACTTTGCTCAACTCGGCAACTCGTTTCGGCCTGGTGTGGGTGCTTTACCAAATACTTGCGCTGGGTGGGTCGTCTAAGTGTCTCCATTGTGTCAATCTGACCTGTAGATTTGCTGATTGGAATCAAACCGATATGCGATGTGCGAGTTGGTATTAAGAAAGTTTGAGTTGGACTTTGCAGACCAGTGGCTGTGTTGGTTCTTGTGAGATGCTGCATTGATTGCTTGTTGCATGTGCGTGAAAGGTATGTGTATGGATATACAGTGAATATACATTTAGGTTGAAGTAGAAATATACAGTGGAAATCTAAATTAGCCATAGACATGGAAGTGAACATGGAAAAAATCATGTAGTGCAAATCTATACGGGCATTGATTTCACTGCTCAGGTTACTCATGGTTGTCTGCTTTGCTATTGCATGGGGAATGTTCTGTGTCATGCTAAGAACGTGGAGAAGGCTCGTGCTTTCTGCTGTGTGACAGAGGCAGGAGTTGGCTGATTAGTAATTGACAAGAAATTGGTGATTTCTTTTGTGAAACTTGTGAATGAATGGCAATTTGATCGAATGATGTAAGCAACAGAACATGGAGATCAATCTTTCACGAATGTGAAGGTGCAGCATGGTGTGTCTATTGTGAAAAGATCAGTCCAATTAATGGGTAAGGTTGACTGTGCAGGTTGCTGCACAGCAATTGATTTTGTCAACTGCATAGGCAAATTGTATTGATACCCAAGATCAGAAATTCGCAAAATGGCACCCAGGTTGCCAGGTTACTCCATAAGAGTGCCATGCTTGCAGTGTGTGACCTTTGCCAATGGGTAGCTGTATCCATAACAGTGCAGGTTGAATGAAGCCCATTGAGCACTGTGAAGCATCTTGTTGTGCATGGCACATCCCTGCCCGTCTTAATGGTATCTGCATAGTGCCCATGAAAAGTGATGTGTGATACTCCGGTGGGTTTGGATGTCCAAGACTGGCCATCGATCTGCAAGCATTGACAGTTTTCTCAGAATCATCAAGATAACACCCTGCTGTTCTCCCACTCTGCTGCAGCTTATTTTGTTCAGTTTCTTTGCTGCAGGAGCTGTACACATCTTTGGCGTGCCACCTTCCATGATTCCCAAGGCACTAATGCCCACTGCCGAGAGCCCTGGCGATCCTGGAGGTGATTTTGAATTGAAAAATTGTTCTCACAGTTGAACAATTGAAACTCCACATGCTTCTTGAGCATAGCTTAAAAGCACAGTGATGAGTCAACAAACCTTAACTAGTGGTTGGGTGTATTTCGATGCAGCATGATGTAGTTCCACAATCGTGGCTTAAGCACCCAGCTGCGTTTTGCTTCAAGCACTGTGGATGGACTGCTGCAGTGACTGCAACCAGCTGGTGGCCTGTATCACGTGCTAGCCTCTCCTCTCGTCCTGCTTGCCCAGAAAGTGGCTGTTGCTCACCATATTGGCCTGCAATGAAGTTCTCACGGTGTTCATGCCAAGTCATGGTCGACAGTCTTTGTCACCCCTGCACTGCGCCAGCCCACAGTTTTTGTTGAGCTTGCTCAATCGGCCAGCTTGACGGCTTGACTGAGTTGCCAGCGTCGCTGGCTTCTTGCAGTGTACTCGAGACTTGCTGATGCTACCTTCCTGCTGTTCAAGCCACTGGACTTCTTGTTGAAGGGACTGTTCCTGGCAGCCACCCTGGTCCTCTGTCGTGAGGCTGCTGAGGCAGCAGTGCTGGACGGCCATAGCCAAAATGGTATGCTGCTTCCCAAGTATGCCTTTATTGCATGTACGGAATTGACCATCCACATTGGGTGAAAACTGCCTGGATGTTGAACAGGATTCTGTGCCATATTCCAAATGGACATGACAGGTTGTGTGCATAGAATCTCAGTTGATGATGATCGCCAAATTATGATTTATAGAAATCGTTAAATTCTTGGAGCACAACCTTATTGAGATTGTGTGCTGCGCAAGCCAGAAGTGCTAACAATAGTCTCTAGCCATGATTCCCTCCAAGTTTAACAGCTGCACTTTGTCTGTTTTTGGCAAATGAACCCCTTTCAGAAATGTTTTAGCTCGGTACAGAGCCGCCAGGTACCAAGTACCAGGTCGTGTACCAAAGTTTACTGAGATTTAGTTGTTGCAGTCCAATTTCACCTCCCATGTTTGCACAGGCACTGGTGGGCCTGCTCGCCTGGCAGCATCAGGCACGCAACCAAAGGAGCAGAAGTGGTGGGCAAGGGTATGGAGTGCGGGTCATCGTGGCCTTGGGGCCATCAGGAATGTCGCTCCCATTGCTGTGCCTGTCACAGCTGTGCACATCGTCGTGGGCGCCTTCACAGCCCTATACCAGGGCTGTTGCCTGCTGTTGCTCCCCATCGTCTTTGCCATGAGACGACTGTTGAACATCCAACTGGCGCTTACAGCTGCTGTGTTCGAAGGTATAAGCACATCTGCTTGCGAATGTACCAAAAGCGATTGCGACCAGCCCAGCATGCGTCATCAGGTCGATTGGCTGTCTGTGTTGTCTTTCTGACTATGGACTGGAAATTTTCCTGCACATGATTGTGCAAGCACCTGCACAGACCAGGTGCAACAAGGTGTGCTCAAGGGCGGGTCCACTGGCCCCCAGACCCTTTTGATGATGAAAATTCGCTAAGCTACTGCTGCACAAGTTTTAGTTGCCAGTCTTTGGCTGCGCAACACCCTAATGTGTCCACCTCTGACAACGCTGGCGAAGTATGACTTGAAGCATGCGCGCTGCCTTGTAGCAATGTTGCTGTTGTGCGTGGAAGGTGTGGCATACGTAAAACAACAGGTGAGAAAGTAGAGCACGGATACCAAAGAGCATGTCAATTAAGTGACAATTAAATGGCGATTAATTGGTGATAAGTTATGAGGTATGTCGTATGTTGACAAATGGCCATTCCCAAGGCATTGTTGTTCATCTCTGGAATGCGCAGGCGAGACATTTAAGACGGCCCTGGACCGCTCCAAACAGCTTGTGGAGCCCCTGCGGCCTGGCCTCTACCTTCCTTTCATCTTCCTCTTTGCCACTCCAAAGTGCGTCCACTCCCATGCACACCTTCCTTCCCTTGGCTTTGCTGTGCTGAAGGCTTGTCTGTAACGGACAGTGTGCTACACTGAAACCCTGTTACAGGGTAACCTTGTATCAGGGTAACAGTGTAAAAGAGGCAGCGGAAAAGCGGTGCCAGGCTCAGTGCTTAGCAGTACCTGCTTACAGCATTTTCTGAAAGTGCAACAGTTGCCCTCAGATACTTCTGCATTGTTTCCTGGAGTGCGGAGAAGGGTGTCGTCAAATTGTCCCTAAGGAGGGTTTTGGTCGGCATGTGAAATGCGTACGTGCCCTTAGGAAATACAATCATCATCGCTGCTCTGGCTCTTTTCGTCGGGGACATTTGTTTCACATGGGGAGGATGCTGCTGCTTTCGGTGCTGAATCGCTGAACTGCTGCACCGCATCTAGATGATTCCCAAGTCTGTTGTTGTAACCCCTGGGGACTTGTCTCCCGTCCAGGATCTTGGGCATGTTGCGGGATTTGGTGATTCAAACGGTGCCGGAGAGGCTCTTCGCGGAAGTCCCCGAGCTCACCTGGTCACTGGTTGCTGTCCTGACAGTGGCTGCATTCCTCCTCGACAGGTGGGGCAATCCTTTCGTTTACGCATTTCCTGCAAGCTTGTCGCTTCCATTGGCTGTTGCAGTCCCCCGACAAACGGCCCAGTGGCGCCTCATGCTCCTGCAGTTGTCGTTGCGCTTCATCTTTTGGCCTTAATCACGTCACTTTGCCATGCTGCTGGTCGCAAATGGTGCCAGAGAACAGGGTACAATTGCCTGACGCGGTCTGCATTAAGCGCGAATCTGTCACACTGTATTTAGCCCATCAGCATTTTGCACCATCAGCATTTATTTGATAGTTTTAGAGGGGTTTGGTCTTCGGCTATTTGCCCAATCGGCGTTGCCCCGTTTCTTTTCGCTCTGTGTGGCCTCCAGAGGGTTGGGAGAGGCAGAAAGGGGGGGGGGGGGGGATTGGGGAAGGGCATTGTCGTGGACGCAAACCAACACAAGCGATGGCAAACCAGAAAGGTAGTGTTGGTGGCTGTGCGTCTTTCCTGCTCACACCATGTTCTTCAATTGCGGCAACAGAACAGCGTTCAATGTCTCCAGGTGCACGTCTCAGCAGCCCCTTGCATTCTAAAGAAAGTGAAGGGAAAGGGTGTGGGTCAGGGGTGAGTTTGTGGTGGCGAAGGGCTGGGTGGGCAACATGTTGCACCCGAGCGCTTCCAGGGCTGGTGCTTCAGAACTTCTGGCGTCGCTTTCTTGACCGGCCGTTGCTTTTACAGTTCTTTGCAAGAGCATCGTTTCTATGTTTCTTTTTTGGAAACCGTTTTGACGCTATGCTGGAGGGTAACATGCGGTACAAAGCATAGTTTACCCACGATTTTCAGCAGTTTTGATGATCTGAAAACAGAACGAAGTTGTCTGAAATGGTCAGTCTCTATCATGTCTCATTGACCATCCCGTGATTAATGCCAATGTCAATTTCTTTGTAGTTTTGATTCCGTTTGTGCCTCTGGCACGCCCCATGGTCCCCAATGGCTGCGATGTTGAAAGGCATGACAAGTCAGTAGTTGCACCGGTTGGGCGTCGCTGTTGGCGCGGGTCGCTTACTGATTGTCGCATTGCTGTTCTTCAGGATGAATGAAGTTCTGCCTGTTGTGGTGTACACTATGGCCAAGCGGTGCGAGGACGAAACGAAGTCGTGAGGAAGCATTCCCCCGCGTTGTCGCCAACAGAATGCGCCAATGGCCAGAACCCCCTGTGCGCAATCGGGCGAAGATCCGATTGCCAGCACATGTGTCGTTCAGGTAGCCGTGGCAGGCAAATGGCTCCAGGGGCCCAAGCGCCGGGCGGATCTTTTGCATACCTGGTGCACTTTGCTGCAAAAGGCACAGAGCTTGATGTGCCCAAGTGGCAGGCTGTCTTTGGCCGCCCTACCAGCTTTGCGGACCTTGTGGGTGCCGAAATCGTGCCGAAGGCGTGTGTCATCGTCCTATTTTGTTGGACGGGACCGAGTGAACGGTGCAGTGCAAGGTGGTGCGCATGATAGTTGGTAGAAATGGTAGTATGGACGTCACGTGCCGCCCGATTTTTCCGGCTCATCAGGGTTCGTTGTAGCGTAGGCGGGCTGTACATTCGATCATTAAGGCAGGTTTCAATTGGCTTTGTGTTGCAGTGAGTGTGTTGCGGTTTCTGTCACTTTCTGTCAATCAAGCACCCAGCAAGCTTGTTCGTTCCACAGTTTTTCTGGCTGGATCCATTAGGCCTTTGACTAGAGGTAGGAACCCACCATATGCATGGTGTACGTTGCACGGGATGGCCCAAGTAAGCCACTATTAAGAGACAAAGAGAAAAGCAGATTAAGGAAAGATTCCCAACCATGGGATACAAACTGCGGACCTTGAGAGTGAGAAAAAGGGAAGCGGAGTTCTTGGAGAACTTAACAATCTTCACTCGAGGGAAGGTTGGCTGAAGACATTAATCACCCTATGCACTCCTGAGCAGCCATCTGAACCAGCCGTTACCCGGAATGGTTAGCTGCAAGAAAACTTGGAGGTGCTGAGTAGCAAGTCCTCAGGACAAGGAGCTAAGTCAGGCATTGTGAGATGAGCTGGTTGACATGACCTGACAAGGCAAGGGGAACAGTCTGCACCCTTTCGTGACAAAGGGGCTGGTTGTGACATGTATATCACACACAGACAAAGCCTGATAAGCACATACGTGCACTCTGGTTCATGTCGCCTTTGTGGCTGCCTTTGCGCTGGAGGTTTGTTGCCCACTGCTCGGTGCCGTGCGCCGAAAAATGGTGGCGCATTGCATGGCGTTGTGGATCTCATTTTAACTCCACACAATCCAAGAGGAAATAGAAACCCATCTGTGAACACAGGACACCTTGGGAAAGGCAAACAAAAAACCCTTATGCCGATATCACCATCCAGAATCTGGCGTTCACAATGCCTGGGGGGCGCACAGCCATACTACACACAACTTGACTGTCACCGAATCCGCAGCCATAGATAGTGTTTATAAGCTTTGCCAAAAAAGCACAATGGACTGTCTTCCATGTTCGAAACAGACAAAAAATCTGCTGCCGCCTTCCTCTGTGTTCAGACTCGTCGATGAGGTTCCGCAACGCAACGCCACACTCAGCAGCGAACCCTAACTAAACTACAACGGGGGCCCCACCTACACAGGTTTCGGCCCTGTGCTGGCCCAGTCAACAGAAAGCAGGCAGGGCTGCACACACGAGCCGACATGGACCACTGCGCATGACCAGTGATTCCAACCAAGTCCGCACATTCACTCGCAGCGATCTTCCACAGGGCCACGCTGGGCGAGGGAGCCCCCAAAACGGACAAACTAAGCAGGGCTGCACACTTCTCTCACACTCCTGTCCCGACGCACCCTTCCAACTCATGCAGGGCCCCTCTGACAAACATGCACTCCGTAGTGGACCACAAACCCACAGCTCTTCCCGCCCCGGTCCGAGGGCTGGGCTGAGAGGGCTTCCATCCGGCCACAAGCATCGCTCCATGATTGCCGTCGCCACTACCCTGTCACCCCTGACACCAAACCCTCCAACGCAACACGCGAACAGCATTCGCCCACCCATCGCGACCCACCTGGGAACCCAGATCAATGGCGGCACGCACCCTGACTGACAACCCGCAGCCCGGCTGGGCTCTTGATCCAGCAGACTTGTGCAACTGCCGCTCTGCCTCCCGACTCCCCAATGCCATCGAGCTGGAGCTCACCGTCTCGAATTACCTGGGTTTCATACACATTCAATCCACGGCTTCAACTCATGCCTTCAACATAAATGGACAACTGTGTCATCGATTATTCTGTCACATATTCGAAGACAATCGGGTGGCAGTAATGCAACGCACACGGCCGAATTAGCAAGCCTCGAGCCCCTTTCGTCCCAAAGGGTTTTATGTACTAGCCTTGGAGGGACTGGTCCACCAACATACCCGTTTCAAAGTTATTCTTTATCAATGGTCAGACGGTCTTGATGCAATCAAGAACCTTCCAACAGCAAACTGTAAACTAACCTGAATCTACAAGCTAGGATGCGTGGACATTGCAGTGGGTCGGCTTCTTGCCTGCATGATTCACTCACTCGTGCTTGACAACAACAGTGAGCAGCAGTGGTCACGGCACGTGTATCCCAAATAATGTGCCGACGAAATCGAAACATCAGATCGAATTCAACCAACAATCGTCCAAAGAACAATCGACGGTGCCACAGCGCCTGTAGTCTATGATGACCAATGGTGCCCTTTTTGGCAAAGCAGGTACAAGGCCACAACAGTGCTAAACACAGAGTACAAAACAAAATAACGTAAAAGTACTGAAGAATCCAAGCACTCACGCCAAGGACCAAACACAAGGAAAGGAGGAAGTGGTTGGCAAAAGAAGGCACTAAGCACTCAGCACAATGCCCTCCCAGCGGGAGGCGGCGGGCGACGAGGTGCCAGCCCACGCCCACATGGCCAGGGTCGGTACTCAGCTGAAAAGGGACAATGTGCTAGGCTACAATGTGCTGAATAAAGAGGCAAGCCTTTCATCATTATACCAAGGCAATGAGGTAGCCGTCAGCTTTCTATTTGAGAGGGGAAGCACTGAACTCGATGCTCACCCGGCCAGCGTCGCCTCCACTGCCACCAGGGCCTGGCCCGCAAAGAACCGCACGTCCACGTCGCTGTCCTCGCACAGCTCCTGCAGGCAGGGCTTCACCACGGAGGTGACGGCAGCGCGGTCGATCACCGACTCCTGCACGAGGCGCTCCAGCTGGCGGGCCACGCTGAACTTGACATTGGGCACGCGGTCCTTGGCGCAGTCGATGACGGCGGGAAGCATTGTGGAGTGCACGACGTCAGCGCTGACGACCACAGCAAGTTGGGCGATGGCCGTGAGGATGGTCATGCGGTACAGGTAGTGCCGGCTCTGCACCATGTCCAGGACCTGCAACAGGGGACAAGGGAGGTTTGGCGTCGAAGGCAGGAAAAAAATACTCCATCAGGAACACTGCTCGAAGCAAGTGCCATAAATTACCAAGCCTTGAGCCACCATTTCCTAAATTGTATTGAAATGCTGATTCGGTGTCTGTGGGACACAGAGGGCCAGGGCCTGGTAGGTAAGTCTTCCTTGACGCATGCAATCCATGGCACTGCCCATGAAAGAAAACTGGAACGGTGTATCTCGACGCACAGGTCGAGCTGTGTGTCAAGGGCAGCGCATGCTCTCCAGCTTGGCCAGAACCTGGCTGGAGAATCCAGAATTCAAGTGTTTTAAGGAAGCCTCAGTATGGGTAAGACTCACTGCAGGGGGCATGGTGAAACCATCGAACCCGCAATGCCATCGAAAACACACAGCTCTTTCAAAGCGCAAAAAAGCATGCGATTTGTTGAATATTGAACCGATCATAAACAAGCCAAACTGGTGCTTCCAGCAGAGGAGACCTGCCAATAAATCAAACTCAATAGCTCGTGTGTGGTGAGAACTGCCTGGCCCCACAACTTTTTGTCAGACAAAAGCCCGGGAATGATATGCAAACGTCCACCTACCATGTTGCCTGCAACCAAAGCAAACAAAGCTGTCTTGTCTAAAATCAGCAAAAGTAAGGGAGCTTGCCGCCATCAAGGGAACAAAGAATGGATGAAATCAAGTCATAAGGGGGTACGCTTAACAGCTATAACATAGTGACAAAATGTATACTGTGCTTCCTCTGTCCCATATTAGTTTTCGTCCATTTGAAAGAGAAATTTCGTTACATAAACGGCTTCTGAACTACAACAAGTGGCCAGAATTGGAAAGATTACGTCTCAACACCGTTGACTACCAATCGTCAAGCAGACAAAAGTGAGTTCCAACCTCCTCAAGTGTTGGGCGAATGGTAAACTTTGGTCCATTTTGATCGAAAGCTTCAAAGGTTACTAGGGAGAGGAGTCTTGCTACGACATGGTGCCAAATCCATAATACTCAACGAAATGACTTGACTTTTCTGTCTTACTCCAAACTGATGAAAATAACTTTGCACAAAGTTTGGTCCATCTGGAAATTCTTGCAATGGAGAACTGTTGCACCAAAGTCATAGATGACAATGATTATGGGACAGAGGAAGCACAAAGCAAATGAGAACAACAATAATGGACACAGAGCATTTCCACCAAGTTGTCATGGCCGGCCCCCTCACCCTGGGCACAAGGTTGTCCCTTGCCCAGTCCGGGCCAAACTCCTGTGCGATCTTCATCAGCGTTGTGGTGGCCGCCTCGCGGATCGACGCCACCTGGTCCTCCAGCCACTTGAGGCACTGTGTCCCAAGCTTGTCCTGGAAGAAGTCTGCACCCAGCTGCCCTGCCAGCAGCGGGATGTGCTGAATGATAGCCAGCCGCACCCTCCAGTGCTTGTCCTCAGACAGCTCCTCGATCGCCGGCAACAGGCTTTGCGCCAACAGGTCGATGCCGATTACCTGCAGGACCCAATGGCATCCGGTTACCTGTGGTCTCTTGAAGTTCTCCCCCAACCAATCCACTAGTCTGCAGTTTTTAGTGCTCCATTCGCACTGTCTTTTGCTCGTGGTTGCGGCAACGTTATAGCCTTCAGTGCAACCTCCACCCCACAGCAAGAACTGATAAAGAATTTCTTTCAGGCAACAGCTTACAATGCAGTTACAACAGACAGCTAACAGAGTGCCCATGAAGCTGCCAAGCACATCAGTCAACAATCCTCTTTTCGATGGAAGTGACTATGCCACAGCATGGGCAACCCTGTCCTGAGCGAAACTGTGAAAAGGCATAGAGCACCTGTGTTTGAAGGCATCTGTCCAGTCAAGACATCTTAGATCAACTCCACACTGACAGTCAGCATGCCTGCTGATTGCCATCAGTAAAGGCCAGGCAGCATCTCACACGCCAAGTGACAAGCCTAGACAGCATCCGATTAGCCACTTTCATGTAGCCTATGCTACAACTTAAGACAAAAACTTCAGCAACGAGGACCAAGAGCATCCATGTACTATCATCTGAGGAAAAGGTTGCTAGGCAGCACAACCACTCCTTGATCACCATGCTCATCATCCCCTAAATAGGCAAGAGCAGCATTCTGCTGCATTCAAACAAATGGTGTACATGAGTTCTCAACAACCTCTGTGGCAAGGGTCCCAAACACATCATTCCAACCAGCGTTTCACTCCATTCAATTGAACAGAGGGCACCCACTTACAGCACCGATAGTATACTTGTGAATACATTTTGACAATTTCCCCTGGATGATTGTTGATTATGATTCTTCAGATGGCTGTTGTCAATGTATCAACTAAACTCTTAGCACTGCAACGAATGCACTCACATTTCATTCCATACTGAGAGTGCCCCTATGCACTAAAAGATAGCGATTCATCACTTTGGACAACGAATTGGAAATCAGCAGTCACAACGATGTACACACAGCAAGCCACAAGTTAATGCAATGATTGTCAGCTCTCGCTCCATTCTGTCCGGGCCTTGTTGCACCCCACCTGGTTGACTTGGTCTAGCTTGCTGATCACGTTCAGCCGCACTTCAGGGTAGATGTCTTTAAGCAGCGTCAGGAACGTTGGCACAAGGTGCTCAATGGTCCCCTGCTTCCCCAGCAGGGGTGCAATCTCCATCACGACAGACGCCAGAGAGGCGCGCACGTACTGTGAGGAGTCCTGTGCCAGCTCCTTCATGCAGGGTATGATGTGCTTTCCGATCGTCGCGGACTCCAGCTTCTTGCTAAATTGGGACACCTTGCCCGAGGCTGCCACCCTGACCTCCGCCTCTGAGTCATTCAGGAGTGACACGAAGAGGGGCACCAACTCCACCCTGGAAGAAACAAAAGAAACATTTACAAGTAAACAATATACCTCATGACAACGAAAGAGTAACTGCATGACAAAGAAAATAAGGAACTGCTCAAAGAAACAAACAATTCTGTATCTCGATCTGCAGAGCTCCAAGGCCCTGATGTGCCTTTTCACAGTTGGTTCAGTTTTTCTATTGAGGAGTCCAATGCTGTGCAGCAGCATCGATTCTTTGAGTTGACACCAATGGTGTCATGAACTTGACTTTGTGTTGCCAAGCACAAAATGCAAGGAGGCTCAGCTAAGTTCTGCGGACAGATTCCATGACCTGAAAGTCAACCTACACTATGGCCATGAGGATAATTACAAATCCTCTGTTGGAACCATGCTGAATTGCTGAAAACCAATAGAGTTGAATTTGACAAATTGTGACATCGAAAACATGTCGTGAGGATATTTTCACCAGTTGCCTGCATGTCAATCAAGAATTCTGTGTTGTGGTGTTCTTACTGCACTGCAACATCTTTTACATGATTAAAAACTCTCAACCTTTTGTCCAGGATGGAGAATGAGTGAGTGACAGTTTCCTTAATGGCACTGGCAAACTACGACCATAGGTCAAGTCACATGTCTCTACTAAACCAAAATCGTCAGACAGTGTCAGTTTTCTAGGGGACTACAGATGGCAGCACAACTCTTGGCAAAAACACCTTAACTCCCGCGTAATGACAAAAATGAGTGAGAGTGCTTGCTGGGTGGTGCGATGCAGTGCAGCCCAACAGATAGCCTTCTGTTCTCTTCAATCCCACCAGTTGTTCTCACATGTGCACACAAACAACAGGACCCCTGCTCTTTCTTGGCTGCATTGGGGAATTCTTCAATGTACAGATGGTTTTGCAGACTGCATCGCAAACTTTTTTGGCCCATGGCTGGTCCCACACAAGTGTTGTTCGGCACCCTCCAACCCTTCAATGAGTGTATGTTTGGACTCTAAATCGGACAGCCTGCCTTGCTGGGCCCCAGACAGAAACACTCGATTCACCGAAAATCCTGTCAAAGTGGTGTGACAGGAGACAGCAACACTCAAAGAGGCCCACATGCACTGACATGCACAGAGCCCTGCAGCAGAGACACACACCTTGTAACTTCCACTGGGAGCGCCTTCACCAGCTGGCACAGCTGATCTGCAACATTGTACCGCACTCGCCAAGATTTGTCCTGCATGGATTAACAACACGTACATATATCAGCACTTTTGTACCAGGACTGGCATGTGCTCAGCATAAGATCAGCAATGATAATGGTGATAACCCCAAAAGTAGCACCAGCACGACAGCACAGACAATGGGATAACACTGAAGGGACGAAATAAGACACACAACAGAATGCAAAACACACTTCTGGGTCCACAAGAGTCCAACTAGGTCAGACTGGCACTAACACTGACAGCCTCAAGCGAAAATGGCCAAAAGCAACGCCAAGCTGGGTCCCAATATTTCGCATCTCACCTGAGCTACTCGTTTCACAACTGGCAGCAGCATCTGCATTATATCATCTTCGCTCAGCTGGCGGGCGAATGGCCCACAGGCCTCCACAGCCAGCAGCCGCACTGAATCTTGATCTGTGCACAATATGGGGTGATT
This sequence comes from Ostreobium quekettii, assembly GCA_905146915.1. Lineage (NCBI taxonomy): Eukaryota > Viridiplantae > Chlorophyta > Ulvophyceae > Bryopsidales > Ostreobiaceae > Ostreobium > Ostreobium quekettii. The sequence goes on along the minus strand of CAJHUC010000625.1, from coordinate 40,179 downwards.
CAGCCACTGAAGTGTGGCAAGCTGGTACCATTTCGGTGGCAAGACATTGCAAAATCACAATCAACGTCTCCAGCTGGATAGGCTCATGCAATGGGCAGAATGGCATGCTGTGCTGGTCTGCGATCCAGCACTGCTGGTCTGGCAAAGCAATAGCACAACACGTCATGTTGTGCTGCAATAGTGCTTCGAATCTTGAAGGTTTATGTGAAAGCATTCCAAGCTCCAGCACGGTGCTGCTGCAGCCAGGGATGCACACCCAGCAGCTCACCATCGCCAACAGCACCAATCGCATGAACTCAGTTGGGAACAGCTTGTCACACTCGTGCTAGTGTTTACTAAATGCTATGCTTTCTCTTGCAGCCCCATTCATCGGTGCATTGCGTTCAGGGGGGACATGTTTAAAGGTTTAGCACAGTGCCGCAGGTGCCTGCTGGAGCTCCTCAGGAGGGGCTGCTGATGGTAGATGTTGATTTGAGAATATGCCGACAGTGCCTTTCAACAATCCTGCTGTGGGTAGTCTGCCAGAATGCTCACCATCGGCAACAAGACGGTTGAACAGCGGGAAGAGGTCGCTGCTGGCGTATGCTGTCTCGACAGACTCCACAAACTTTCCCATGTTCTGAGCGGCCGCCCTCCGTACCATGGGCGTCTCATCGTGGCAGAGCTGCTCAAATGTGGACCGCAGTTCAGACTTCACCTGCACCTTCGCCTTTGCATAGGCAGCGGCAAACAGGCCACACGCAGACACCCGGGCAGTGAACCACTCGCCTGCCGACAGCCTCTGTGTGGGGGCAGGAGCAGACAAATTGTCAGATTGAGGGAAGCTGGCAATGTCACACAGAAAGATGCTGAGGACGAGTAATCGTAATACCTTGCAGGGTTGTTGCCAAGAAATTGATGCACTGATGGTCACAGGCAGCCTCTTGAGGACGCCATTTAAAAGTAGGAGAATCGGCTGAAAAGACAGGACAGAGGGGAAGAGCAGGGGGGGAGGACCAGGAAAAATAGGGCAGAGAGTCTGCCTGCAGGCTGAAACTTCAGGACAGGCAGCCACTTCGATCAAGGCTGGTTCCAGGCAGGAGTTACACAGCAGCTGCAAACAACATCAATGAACTGGTGAACAGAGCAAGAACAAGTCAAGTTGGCTGGCCACATAGTTTCAGCATTCGGATGGTCAGACAATGGCTTCTAATTGGAACAGAGAGCACGCTATTTGGCGATGGTGAGTTCTGGCATGGCCAGTCTGTAGAGCAGCATTGAGATAGAACACTACTGAGGCCGTGCCCCCTGCGTCCCAAATCTTCCTGTTTTTAACTCCAGGCTGTTGGTCACTTGATCGAGTGACAGAAAGCTGGCATCGATGCTCCTTGGTGGGCGACAGGCCTGCGCGGGAATCTGTGATTTTTGGGTGGAGGTGCACTGCACTGACAGCCAAGGCTGGTGAGCGGGTCTCGCGTGATGAAGTCCAGGACTGCTGTTTGGTACCTTATGAAGCACAGTTGTCCAAACCCTGCCACAGCAGCACATGCTGCAGCCAAAACCATGGAGATGAACAGACGCAGATATCAACAAAGCCATTGCTGGTTTGCTGGGCAGCGTACCACAAGCTGCAAATGGCTGCATTTGCAAGTTGTGAAACACAGCCAACACTTCCAGGCCCCAAGTGGAGCTGTCTCCAAATCCAGCCACCAAAGCCCCTTGTCCACCCAAAAGGGAGCAGCTGCACACTTGGGCTGCGACTGGGCCTTCCCCACCGCCAGTCCAACCACCACCCCATGCAGCCTTGCCAAGTGTCCCCCTTGGCCCTCCGATCCCTTCCGCCTAAAGCCTCCCCGCCAACCACCCCTGCCGACCTGGCAAGCTGGCATGTATTCGAGATCCCAAAACGGGCAGGCATCCAATCCGGCCCCACAACGAGCTCTGTCTTCCGAAGGCAAACCCAAACAACGAACTTCGCCCCAAAAGAGCTTGGTCTTCCACGGCAATTCTAAACAAGTAACTTCGCCGAAAGCTATCCCTGTCTCTGGACTGCAATTCCAGACAGAGGATTCCGCCCAAGCGGAGCCTCGCACTTTGGAGGCAAATTCAAACAGAGGCGTTCGCAGAAAACAAGCCCTGTCCTCCAACGGCACTTCCAAACAGAGAGTGTCAAAAACGAGCCCCGTCTTCTGAAGTCCATTGCAAACAAAGAACTTCGAATGGCGGGGCTCCTTCACGTCGAAGGTAACCTCAAACGGCGAAGGAATTTCGGCCATGGCGGCCCCTCACCTTGATCAGCGGCGAGAAGTAGTCCGTCACGCTGGCCTCCGGCAGCTCCGCCACCACCTTGCACAGCGACTCCACGGCCCTGTCCCTCACCACCGTCTCCTCCACCGTGGCCAGCGTCTCCAGGGGCACAAGCACCTCGTGGCCGTGCGCCGGCCCACCCACGTACTGCACGAAGTCCCCCAGCTCTTCGGCCATCGCCAGCAGGACCTCGTCCTCATCGTCGCCGCAGTCGTTGAGGAATGGGATGAGCTCCTTGCGCGTGCGCTCCTCGCCCAGGGCCCGGGCGATCGTGGTCACGCGCTTGATCGAGTTGAGCCGCACGGCCACATCCTCGTTCTTCAGCTCGTCTCTGCGGCGGGGCGGCGATCGGCCCAGGTTAGGAGCCGTCGCGCGACTCGCAAGGGCGCAGGGGGGGGCGTCGGCGAATGCGCCGTCGCTGCGGCGAAGGCAAATCCGGCCGACCGATGGCCACCCGCGCGGACGGCCGCGCAGCCCACGGACCGGCCGCGGCAGGGCGGAATCCGCAGCGCCAGGAAACATAACAAAACACAAAACCAGCCACGGAGGCCCACTCAGTGAATCGCCCACCTCCCGCGCCGTCCCCTCATTTCCCCCCCCCCCTTTCCCCCACCCAACCGCGACCACTCCTGGCAGCCATGGCCCCCAAAAGATTTTACCCCACCCCAAGCCAGCCCGCCGCGGGGCGCTCACATCAAAATCGCGATCGGGTACAGGTTGCCGTCTCCAGCGGGTGACGCCATGACTGAACCCGTCGCGCTGCGCCTCCGCTCGGTTGGCCCCTGTCCTTCGCTGCGCTCCCCCTTCCGCCTGCTCTTCCCTCCTCCTGGCAAGGGCCCCTGGCCTTGGCGCAATCGCCTGAGATCCTCTCGTCGCGCTTTCGCGAGAAGCTTGGCCTTTTCGAGCGGCGGGTAGTGGAGGGGCGAGGAGGGCGTGAGGCTGGGTGGGCGGAGAGTCTTTCGATGCCAGCAACGCGGGCCGGGGGGGTGGGAAGGGGGCGGAGGCCGATGGACGGGACCGGCGCCGGCGGGGGGCCCGGTCCGAGGTTGGGGTGGGCCGGGGGGCCCACGCGGACGGATGAAAATGGCCGCCCTGTACCAATCAATGTCCATCAATCGGTCAAGAAATAGAGAAGCGCGCAGGCACGCATCCGGAAGTCGTCTGTCGTTGCCAGTCGACGAAGCTGCACCCGTACTTTTCCTCCTCCTCCCTTGACTGCCATCATTCATTGTCACATGACAAGACAATGATGTAGCCGTCAGCTTCCTATTTTGCCCGAGCAAAGCAGTGTCCATGACATGTTTGTTGAAATCCAATGTGTAACATAAACAAGTCCAGAAATCCATCAATTCCTATTACCACGAGGCGTTCGTCGATGGTGATGCATGGAAAGAAGGGTTCTCGCCAGCTGGCGAGCGGCGGCACAAGCAAAACGTGTTTGCGCATTCGTGAATTGCAATATCAATATCAATCAGTCCAGAAAACCAGAAATCAGGAAGTGAGAAGGCGTGCAAGGTTTCCAATGTCGTTGCGGGTTGACAAAGATCCTACTTTTCCACCGTTTTGGGCCGCTGTGGTTGGAAGCTCTGATACACACAAAGGCAAAACAGCGTGTCCAGTGAGGAGGTGTGCATTGGGTGAGGCCTTGGGGTCCCTATTTTCCTTTTGCTTCAGGCATGATGGCGCGGTTTTGAGAAGCAGCTGTCCAATGGGAAAGCTATATCGATGATGCGTTGAGATAAATGTCTTCAAATCTGCAACGATGCGAGAGATTGCTGCATAGACAACTGACCAACCCCTGACCGGCAAGCCTGTGGACAGGAATGGCATATTCAACCAAAAAATCGACACCAATTGAATGAGCAGATGTCCTGGATTCTTATGTCGGTGACGTTGATGCCCTGTTGCATATTATGTTGCCAGCTGTTCCTGAAGGTAACACAGTGCACATACCAATGTGCCAGACGCGATCATCCAATTCAGGTATTCTTAATTGCAACAATCCTGAAAAAGACCAGGGCGGGTGCAGCGCCTCTCAAGGCAGTGGGCCCACCCTGGTCACCAAATTTGAGTGACTGTGGCGTCAGACTCCAGCCACTGCATAACAACAACCGGCACCTCCTATTTTACAAATCTGATTGCGGAGCAAAACAAAACTCCGGTCCCAACATTCCTCAGCCACCCCCTTTAACAAGCCAGCAATGATGAGAGCCACAGAGCGCCAAAATTCCACTCGCCCACACCACATTTCCCGCCCTACAGCACCATGAACCTGTCCTGGCTGCAGTACACCTCCCCCCTGGCCTGCAGACCCTCAAGGCACCGCCCCACCACGCCCACATCCATCCGCACCTCTACCGCCACTTCCCCAACCGTCGCACCGTCCTTCCTGCTGGCCACCGCTGCGGCCACCCTCCCCTCCGCCTCCTCCAGCATCCTGCCCTCCTGCTCCCCCGCCATCCTCCCCACCTCCTCCAGGCTCAGCTCCCCGGCCGCGCCCCACCCCGCCCGGCCCTCCGGCACGCCCGGCCTGAATCTCTCATACATTTCAAACCCCCTCCTGCCCTCAAGCTCCCCAGAGTCCAATGCCCCAGCCAAACCCATCATCACCTCGTAAACATCCCCAAATCTCTCCCCAAAGGCCCTTCTCAGCCGATCATAAACATACCTCGGCTGCACCACGCCATCCCCATCCACCGCCCTGAGCCCCTCCCCCGTCTCCCTCACGACAATCTCAATTCCCAGAATGCGAATTTGAGCTTGCCCTTGCCCTTGGCTCCCGTCAATAGGCCCCTCACCCCCATGCTTGAGTCCCAGCCGCCTGCCTTTGGCCTGGGCGCACACCGACGCCACACCTCCCCCCACCGACAGCGCCTCGCTCCAGTCCATCCCCAGCCGCTCCCCCGCGACAGCCGCCCACAAGATCAGCACCGGAGACCGATTCACTCGAATTGGCCCCCTGTCCCCGGTCCCCTTGGGCGGACCATCCGCCTTCCTGCCCCCGTCCTGCGCCTTCCGCCGCCTCTTCGCGCTCCTAACCACCCCTTCCTCAGCCCCATTTTCCGTTCGCTCTCTCTTCTGAGCATCCCCATTTTCTGCGCTCTCTTTTCCCTGAAAACCCACGTTTTCTGCGCCCCTTTTTTCCGCACCATCCTCTCTCTGACAATCCCCATTTTCCATGCACTCATTTTTCTGACAAACTACGCTTTCCGTGTTCCCCTTTTCCGCGCGGTCTTGTTGCTGCTTGCGGGATCGGCTCAGAGCACGGCCCACCACCCTGCGCATGCCCGCATCTGGAAGGCAGGCGCGGATGCGGTCGGCCTTGGCGGCATGCAGCGCTTCCACGCTTCGAATCCCCCCCGCCACCAGCGCGTTGGCGACGGCCAGGGCCACCAGGTTGGCCACGCGGCCGTCTCTGAGTAGCCAGAGGATGAGATCGTTGAGCGCGGCGCCGCGGTTGGAGGAGCTCGCACCGCCCGTATCCGAGTCCGCGCCTGGCTCTGATGACGGACGCCCCTCGCCGGAGGTCGCCATCCTGTGGGCGGGCAGCCGGGGCTCGCTGGGCAGCGCTGTCCTTGCCAGGGTTGGTTTCTGCAACTTGTGCACCCGACTTCATCACCGTCACCATCAGAATTCGTCATCATCATCATCATCATCATTAATTGTTTGCATAATTATCACGCATTCATGCATATCTTCATCATCATTCGCTTTTACAGCACAAGGCAATGTGGTAGCCGTCAGCTTCCTATTTTGCCCGAGCATAGCAGTGACTACGATTCATGCTACCTCATGGCTACCTCATTGCCTTGTTCTGTAAAAAATCATGATGATGATGATGACTACGATTCATGCATATCACACCCGACTTCCCATGATCCATGTCATCAGGTAATGCGACCCCATGTCCCATCAGAAGTGCCTCGGGATCTCCATGAGGTGGAGAACAGACAAATTCTGCCTGCTTCTGCCATTCGCTGACATTCAATTTGTGGGACTCGCGAATGAAGGCTGGCTCGGCATCCCTCGACAAGTCATCAGATGTGATGCTGACCATCGCCGGGGACCCTTCAATGCGACTGGGTGGGCGCGACTTGAGCCTAATGGCTGTCATATTTTCAGCTACTGCATTGGACGCCAATTTGGCTGAAAACAAGGTGGCGGCCTCATGACAGATACCTTTAAATTGCGACTTTTGCCGCACTTGAACGGTCACAGGGTGGGAAAGCACGATCGTGCGTGACGCAGATCTGAGAAAATACCCCACTGGACGTCAACTGAAAGTCTCAATTGAGGCATTTGACAACTGCCCTGGCTGGGGCGGAAACTGAAACGGCAAGTCCCTCATACTTGGTACCACCGTATTTGGTACATCCTATGAACGTCCCAGTAAGATGCCCACAAGAATGGCAGCGCTCTGCTGCGGCAGTAGGAAAGGGCGAAATTCAGTGCTGGCTGACGGTTAAACAGCGTAGAATCCGCCTGAAAGGCCGTTTTCTCCGGGGAATCAGTCACTTGAACGGATGGCATCTCGAAATCTACACGCGCTGCTCGTGTCATTGCACCCCGGGTCGCAATCCCACCGCTTCATCCAGACACGTGGTGTCTCCCATGCTGTGCGCTGTCATGCTACCAGATCTGTGCGTGCATTGTTTGCTTAGTACCAGGCAGGCTTGGTCTTTAATTTTGTGCTGCATTTCTTCGCTTTCGCTTTCACGCGTAAAATGCGTAAAAAGAGAAACGGCCATTTTGCGGCCATATTTACGCATTTTACGGCTCGTTGACATTCCCAGATTACAAGATGATGTTCCAGTCAGCGGTCAGTCCTCCGCCCCTTCCAGCACTGCCACCACAACACCCCCCTTGTCCTCGGCAAAGGCAAAGATGTCATCGAAAACAAGTTCGTTTATGAACATTTCAGCGTATCTATCGCTCTCCGGAGTCCCTGAGTCGGTGTGAACAGTCTTTAGGTACGAAGGACCCCTTTTTACGCATTTGCGCTTAAACACGTAAGAACTATTTTTTTGCATGAATAGCTGTAAATAGAAAATATTTACGACGTAAAGCCCAAGTCCATTACCAGGTCACGACGGCCATGCCGCTCATTCCCAGCATCCCTCTAGACCGGTACGCCTCACATGAATTACCTTGGGATGTACCATAAAATCTTCAATCCTTCCGCATCAAACATTTTGGTTTTACGCCTTTCGTTCCGCATTTTTGTTCAGCGCGTTATTTATTTTTGTGCTGCTTCGCCAAAATAACAAGCTGTACTCTGCGCTTTTAGCAAATTTTCTCCACAAAAATGGTCAAGCGTTACGCAACTGTGCGGAAGGATTTATTAGTTTTCGGTATGCCTCATTTTTTGTTTGTTACCCATGAAGATATGCCAAACCTGCTATGTACTCCTCCTCGAGTGGCGGAAAGCAGGGCATTGGCCCAACAAGGCACACTAGCACAAAGAAAGACCAAATGACTCTTTTTCAAACACATATATACGCATTTCATCAAGCTTTGCATGCAGAAAACACGAAAATAACTTAAACCAGTAAAATTTTGTACACATTTGAACACTTGTTATTTGGCCCTTTTTCCCTAGTGGCATGGATGCAGAACAGACAGAGAAGACAGGAATAATCTGGTTGAACAGAAGAACACAAGGAAAGCGTTACCAGAAGGGAAATAGAAAGTTTACAATTGACTTCGTGGAGCCTCTTGAGATCGCGGCATGGGTACCTACAGATAGTTGTTGTTCCGCCCACAGGTCCACGCACACACTGCAATGCGCGACAAACAGCAGGGCTCTCTTCCAGAGCCGCTGTTGATGCATGTGCCGAGCAGCGAATGCGCGCAGTTTGGACACGCTAAATTACGTCCATTAGCGACATGGTTTTCAGCCACACCAGGTCCAACTGCGTTTCAACACTGGCGTCGCCGCTTCGCTGCAGCACCGCGGCAGCTTCCGCCAACGTGCCCGCCGTGGCCGCCGTGCTCACACCCACGCGTTCGCTCATCGGCCAACCCTTTAATTTAAAGGTTATAATAATCCTAACTATAACTTGGTTTTGACCTAGAAATTGCCGTAATTTTGGTTGTTGGCATCGTTTATGGAGCCGCCAAATTTGTCCTCGAATGGCTTCTGGCCTAGCCTTTTCTTCGTGGAAGCGTCGTAATAGTAGTTGGAGGCTGTATAGTCCGCTTGGCTGTATCCGATGTTCCCGTAGCTTTCGGCCTTGTTGTGTGGGTACTTCCGAATGTAGCTTATGCGCGTCGGGTACACGCTCCTGTCAGAAGGTTGGCAGAGAAAGGCGTTCTCAGAATTCCGAGGAGCAATTGTTAAAACAAGTGGCGCGCGATTGCTGCATTTTGCGCATTGTACCAAGTGTCTTCATTGCTGTACAAATCTCCAAAATTGGCAATAGGTATTTTCACCGTTATGTATGTTTCAGTGTCACCCTGAGGAAACCTCATCAGCTTCTGATTGAGCTGCTGCAACGCAATTCTCATTTTGGGTCCACACAGCTTTAGGAAAGCAAGGTCAAAGGCGATATTCAGTCCAATTAGGAAGAAACCCATTTGCGAGGATTTCGGTATCACTAATAAATTATGCAAGGCATTGTTAATTTCACTCTGTGGCATGTTTGGGGCTTTAGCATGAAAGCCTGCTCCCTTTGTTTGACCAATGGCCAAGCCCATTCACTGTTGCAATGACATGTTGCAATATAATGAAGTCACCGTACAAGATTTTGGAATGCAGTACTTGCGCAATAGAGTACTTCCATAATTCTATAGTCCGATAGAATATATGCTCCTGAGCATATGCTTCAGCATGAAGTAAATGTTTCGCACCAATTATATGTTTGATGACTCCATACACATATGCAAAAGACACGCTTTGCAAATTAATGAATTAGTACAGAAACGACACAGCATCCAATTCTTGTCCATTCCATGGAATATGTTCCTACACTATTGTACTGCACTTGAAGAATGATAATATTTCCCTTTGCTGCCGCGTGTGGGTATACGACTCTTTACCTTTCCACCAATACATCTCAGGGAAAAGAAATCCTTCCCATATTTTGGGTGCGACATAATGTAGACCATAATGTACCCACTCGTGCACATCCAGGACGTGGATGTTCAATATCCTGTATACTGCTGGTCAATTATATGTTCAGGTCTCTGTGCTGTACATTGAACTTTATTATATTGACCGTCCATATACTGACCATCCATATTCAGTATACGGGATAGCAGTATATTTAGTATATGCAATAACAGCATTTTCGCACTCACAGAAAAATGCAATACTTTGGGGCTCAGATACATTCAATGTATCCAGTTCGTGGGGTTGAGGGTTTGCATTCTTGGGATTCAATTGTTGCTCATGACAAAAAAAGAAAACCAACTGAAACAAAGACACAAAATTGCAACAGATTGCCAAGTTTAGAGGATCGAAGATGAAGGTCAAGGCGCCTAAGGGCGCGTAGATGAGGCGTGTGTGTACAGCAGAATTGTCTCACACAGCGCGGATTTGCGCATAAAACGCCCTGCCTGCCGAAACCGCTGCAGCTAAGTAGAGCAAACTACGGATCCCTGCATCGTATTTTACTACATGACTGTTAGATTCAAAGTTGCCCCACGGGACCAACCTGTTCGAGGCCGTACTGCCGCAGCGATCGTATGCCGCTTCTGAATGGCGGAAGCCTTTGCGACCATCCACAAGGCGATCGTCCAGGTCGCAGATGTAGAACGCCGTGGGCCTCTTGACGCGACGGTCCCAGAAAAATCGCCTCACCTCGTCAACGCCACGAGGGCAGTCGGCGTAGGAGGTTGAAGCCTGCATGCGCAGGTCTAGTTTTTCTTGTCCGAAATCTATTTCCACGCAATTGGATTTAGGTTTCAAAGAGAGTGATCATCGCGCACAGCAAATGCGATTCTCATCCTGGCTGTTTTCTTGGAGCATATGGAGCCCAGTGCTCTAAAGACCATCACAGATGATGAGAGTGGGTACACGTGACATCAAACAAATCATTGGGATCATTCTTGTGTGCATTCACACCCGTCGCTTTCTTCTACTGTGCGAGGGCCATGGCTGTGAATGTTTTTGTTCTGTAAAAAAATCATGATTATGATGATGAATGTTTTGCCGTTGCTTCACAACATGACTGATACTAAGAACACACTCCTCACAAATGGCTCCTCCTGGGCACAGGGGGAAAGACCGTAATCGGATGGACTGCAGAATGATTTTTCATTTATATAACATTCACTGAAAATATACTCAATTCGTATTCCCCATATCTCCACATTAATTTCACCGCACTGAAAATCGTGTTTACCAATTTAACCCACACCTCATTTAACACCGTGATCCTCATAATTATTCATTATTTGTCTCGCCCTCGCAATAAACATAGAATTTCACAATAACCACATGGGTGTTTCATGCCTCGCACTTTTTACAATCATCAATCGTGAGTATTTTGAACGCTTGAAATTCTTCAAAACCCACCTTGAGAATTGTGAGTGGTGGGTCGCATTCCGTCCCTGGAGCTAGATAGATGCTGGATGGGACGTTCTTTACCAGATTGCGTAAAACATTTGAATCTTCCTTCAGGTCAAAATTCCTGAGAAAGACTTCCTTCATAGTGACCTTACCCTGCGGCGTCAGAACAATGTACTGCGGAAGTTACAAATCGTGGCAGAAAGCAGAAGTCACGGAGCATGAGTCTCACTTCTTTTCACTTGTTTATTCCAGGTAAACCTAAGTTTCATTTCATTCTGAGTTATCCGCCCGAGCTTATGAAAAAATTCATTCTATAATTTCCAGATATTTACATTTGCCACACAAGGGGTACACAAAGCGCTGCGAGTATTTCCTGGCAAATTTCTGACCGCCAGCATCCATGAGGGATGACTAATGAAAGTAATTAATTTCCACCATGCAAAGCAACAGGACTTCGGCACGGACTTCAAAAGCAGGTCCGAGTGGAGATGCAAAAGCGGAAGGCAGGACGCCAGGCCGTCCCGAAAGCGGTGATCGAGCATCTCGCCCATTTCCTGCCTCCATCGCCAATCCCTGAATTGTGCTCCGGTTGTGTGGCGCGGTCTTTTCTACTCTCGCCACACGCTGCTCCTGCTGTGTGCTGGGATGTTTGCAGTTCATTTTCCATCGGCGGATCCAGTTGATTCCATGGCCATGGGGAACGTCGATCGCATTACGGAAGAGTTCACCAGTGGTCTCAATTGTTCGGCACGAAGCCTCGAATCTGCTGGCGAGATCTTCGATCACACCTTTCGGAATGTGCTGGCGGTCAGCCCTCCGCCTCTGCATCTGCACTCCGACCTGCAGTCTAAAGCAGGTCTTCGACTCCCGTCGCTTTGCGCGGTGGGAGCCACGGCAACGTGGCATGGTCCTGGGACCGACACGGGCGATTTCGGCGCCATCTTGGAAACGGGTGTGTTTCAGCCAAGAGGCGTATGTTCAAACTGCCACTGCAGATTTGCTACTTAGCCGATTGACTCAACATTTTGGCAGCATAAATTATGATCAAAATGTAGTACTTTTATAGTATTGTGGCAAAATGTTACGAGAAGCTGAGACATTTTGCGTACTTCAGTGTCACATATCATAACTGCAGTTTATTTTGAGACGGAGGAAGTAAATCTGAAGTTTCTGTCGAAATTGTAATGAACAATCAAAACAATGAATAATTTCTGAAGTTCTATGAAGAACTAAAGCACAGGATGCAACATTCGCTGTTGTGCGCGTCTGACATGCTACCTCCATCACCCTCTTCAGGCGTCGATACTTGCTCTTCACGGCGCATGGGAAGTCTAGGTTGAGGTAGTGGAATCGGTCGCCGTCCCGGAGGCGCGTGAACTGGTCCCGGATGGCACTGAAGAAAAGGGGCCCTACCATGCTGCCCGGAACCTTCTTCTCCATGAGGGCAATGGGCCAAGCTGCGCCATTACGCTCGTGTTTTAATTGTCGCCTACTGATTTTAAAATTCTCTTTGGACGCATTTGAAATGCTGTAGGTATTTTTTGGTCAAAAAATGTCATCTTCAAAACATTGCGCATGTTATGGTTTCAGTTCGAAAGTATTTCGCTTGGCTTAGTTTGCACAGTTGCAAATGATCTCAACAAGCTATTTTTCTAATGAGCTCACTTTTTGCTGTCGTCATCATCAAAATCCATGGATTGCATTTGTCACAAAATGACGAAACACAGCCCGTGCACCTGTTAGGCGATGATGGGCGTGGAAACCAAGCAGATAGTATGTTCGGAATCGACTATTCATGGTCCCATATCGCCACTCCCTATTGTCTCATGAAAGGCAGTGATTTGGCATGAGTAATAAAATCCCGGTGGATTATGTTCAGTGTATGTAGCGAATTTGTATTTTGCTGTCGTGAGACAGGAACCGATGTAGGATTAGGCACATTGAAGTTTGCTACAGTGTTCATGCCTTCTGGAGCAATATACGAGGCCTTTATTGCGGAGCAGCGAAACGATGCTCAAGACGAATTTGCGCTGTCGCAAGACAGCGGCTCAGCACTTAGCATAACTCGGCGGCGGCGAAGACCATTGAAACCCGCTGATGTCCGCGCGCACAAGCACGACATTGCATTACCGGTGCAAGAGTGGTGGTCGGTCATGCTTTGGCAAATCACAAAAAGGGCATGGAGCGCTGGAGTCCACAATTTTATCACCCTACTCACCATCCAAGTTGTGGATACTCCGGCGCCCGTAGCACTTCTCGACATCCCTGGCGTCCTGGGGGCTTTGCAGGACCTGACCCAACTCATAGAAGTTTCGCGGCACCAGGAGGCGAAAGTTTTTCCGGGCGGCCGTGTAGGACGGTAGGGCGTGGTCCCTGCCCCTCTGAATGTTGCTTGCCGCGAGGTCGAATCCCGCGACTTCGCCCTGAGGTGGCCGATATTGCAAGGAAATGTATTGATAGGCTTTATATTAAAATATTGATCGATTTGCCTGGTCTTTGTTAATCGCGGACTTTGCACCCATATACTGAAAGCACAGGCAAATGCGTCGCTGACGAGCACCGAGCGCATAAGACACTGGCCATTTTTCCTTACCATGGTAAGAGACAATAAAATTTGTTGTCTTTCAACAGTTTAAAATCCTTGGATGCATATGTGTCCATCACATTGCTACGACAACTTACAACAAAGCAAGTTGAATGATAGCCGCATTTCCCTTTTCTGAAGACAGATTTGTTTTAGTGGCTGAGAAAAACTTGTCAATGGAGAAAGCGCAAGAACGTTTTGGATGCTGCTGCGTCCGCCATTGCTTTTCATGCTTAAATTTACAAGAAATTTGCTTACGTGCATGTTGCGACAATTTCACATAATGACATTGTACCCATTTGGCAATGTAGTCTGGTCTCGAGTTACTCAAAATAACATTTCTACAAGTTCTGTATTTGATACTTCAATATTCAAAGTCACAACGGGAACTGTTGAAATTCAGCGCATTATGCCTGATGTGTTCAGAGTGGTTCAGACAAACAGATCGCGTTTTTTTCTGTCTTCAATCCAGAAATTTAAGAAGCATCTGAACCTCCTTGCGTTGGCGCACGAATCAAGCGGCGGAAATTCGTCAGCCCATGCAGCGCATGGAAATGAACAGCACTTAAAACGTCGTCCATCCCACGACAAAGACGCACCTCGCCGGCGGTGGAAAACAGGTGGTTTCGAAGAGGATTTTGAATCTTTCTGTCCAATTCTTCCGCGTTCTGCAAGCAATCGAAATTCATATGAAAGAATCAGGTTTTGGTCGGTTTAGTAGGTGACATCATCAAAACTTAGGTCGCTTAAATGGGAAATGGTTGACAATTCAATGCTTTACTTGGTTGCCATCAAGGAAAAGATGAAAGAAAAATGAAATGAAAAATGTAAATAAAAGTACGAGATGAAAAAAGAGATACATGCATGTAATCCGAAAAACACATAGTTATTCTTGCACTTTGAAGTACTCCAATCTGAGAGTGCAACAATCCCTTCTAAATAATGTGTCCTTTCAATTTCCCCAAGGTAATTTTAATATTTCCATTTACTGTTGGTAAAATGACAAAAGGGTGTCCTTTGTGACAAAAGCGGGGCCCCTGGCCCGCCCCTGTACGTTAGGCGCGTTGCCAGACCGGTGACCGGCCGGCTCCAGGCCGGCGCCGTACCGGCACTGGTCTGGCGCCAGACCGGACCACAGGGCGATCCCTTTGGGAGGGCGCCACGGGTTTCGGGGTGTGAAGGGGGGTCGCGGCCATCGGCGCTGCTGGGGAGACCAAGCAGCGACACGAGCTGCGGGGGAGATCACGCAGCGATCGGATGTGCGGGGGAGACCAAGCGGCGATCGGGGTTGCAGACGATTGCGAGATGGTTTCAATATTTCCATTTATATTTTCATATTTCGTTTGTTAAGTCATTCAACCTCTTCAATTTTGTTTTACCTGTTTTGAAAACAGGTATAAACCACGTACACAAAACAACATAAAATGTAAAACACAACACATTAAACACATAAAACATAACATAAAACCATATAAATTGACAGTTTTCGGTACCATTAACGTCCTCTTTCGATTGACTTACTCTTGAGGCACTGTATTTTTGCCACGTTTTCTTAGTGATTAAGCCGTTTCTCTTTTTTCTTTGAGACATTGTGTTTGAATTGCAGTTCGTCATGCCTGGAATCCCAAGGCTGCGCACCAGCTTGGCGCCACCGAGCATGAGGTAGTCGAAAATGTATTGGGAACCATTCCAGAGACTGTGATCGAAGAACGTCTCCTCAATTTTGAGGCTGTCCTTGCGTCTCAGGTGATGGTCGACAAGCTTGACTTCCTGGATGCCATATCAGAAAAGGTCACCTTAGACAAAGAAAATGTGACAAGCCGTGATGATATGCAGCGGCGCAGGAAATTCAAGACAGTTTTACTTCATATAATTTTTATTTGAACAAATTCACTATTACAGCTGTGTTGTTTCATATGACTTTTATGTATTTAAGAATTCATTATTGAAATTTTCGGCCATGAAGAACGCTGAGTACGTTTCTGATAAGCGAATTCTGAAAGTACATCAAGTCAACAAAAACAACGGGTTGCAGTCCCAGCAAAATAAGTTTGGCAATTCAAGTACTGTTCATGTTTGACAACTATTTGTAGTTATTTGTATGGCTAATTAATAACAACTTAAATTGCCACGCGATGTTTTGAATTCTTCCATGGAATTGATGGTAAAATCTATTTCTCTGGTAGTTAATGCAAGGCATGGCATGTGCCACATCTATGCAGGCCCACATGCGTGTCTGGGCTAGAACTTTAGCCTATATTTGGACAGCATACATTAAGGAGGCCGTTCTAGCGAACACTTGAGTAGCGACCGGACAGCTTTAGCGACCACCTGAGCGGCTTGTCACCATTCTGTAGTACTTCGTTTCACTGCGACAGGCCCCAGCGCCCGCGACTTCAGCGCTGCGACTAAGTCGCTGGCACCAAAAGGCCAGCATGGCCCCGGTAGGCCGGGTGTAGGTACCCCCTACACCGACTACCAGGGTACCTATACCGGCAGCCAGGGTACCCACTGCAATGGCGGCCAGGGTCCCCTTTACACCGGTTGCTTAGGGTACCCCCCTTAGCCTGGTGGCCAGGGTGTCCCCCTGCACCGGCATATAGGATAAAAGAGAATCGGACCACGCAATGGTAGGCATATCTAGCGGTGTTTGGGGAAGAGCACGGGACGCTTTGCGAGACTTACGTTATTGCGATGCCGCGTTAACTATTGTTGAAGGGCTTAAAGTACTGCAGGGATTCAGCGACCACGCGCAGGCTCAGCGACCACTCAGCCGGCTTGTCACCAGCGGTGGCTAAACGGGATCCAAACTGTACTAGAATATACATTTGCATTCACTCAACTGCCGTCAATACATTATTCAATTGAATGTGCGTCTATCAGAAAAATGCCATGTGAAATTGCAACAAAACATTTATCCATGTTGGAATCCACCAACGCCTAGAAGCATTTGTGAATTGTCGATAAACAATACTTTATTCATGCTTTCCGCTTATTGTGCGGGCACTTGAGACAAGCCCACCTTAGCCACCATGCTGTGTCCGAACCGGAAGGCGGCGGTTGAGAAAAACGACGCTGCAGCAACAGGCACAAGATTTGAGATACCGGCGGTTCTCTAAATCAACATCAATTCAAAAGGAATGACTATCAAATCAGTACCGATTCAAAGTTGTCAAGAAGCTGGAGTGCAAAGAAGCTCTTGAAAATTTTAAAAAATTGTACTTCGAAATAAACCGTTTCTCTTCTGAATTTTCTTCAAACACTGTGGCCATTTCATAACGTATTCCACAACCGCGCCCGATACCAATCCCGCCAATTTAAACCCCAATTGAAATCAAATGTGCACGTCTAACAGAGTACTCATTGCGAATGTACCATGTGAAAAGTGTTGCGTTCATCCCAAAATACACTTAATGCGCATAAAGCACGTTGAGTGTACAATTTAACCGAAAAGATCGCCAGCACAAACATTTTACACGCTGTCCCGCCAGCTTACTGATGCCGGGATTGATGCATGATTTGTAGCCGCTGTAGGGAACCAAGGCCCCGGGGCCCAGCAAGAACGGCAGCCACTCGGTGTACACGATGGACTGATAGGTCGCAATCACGATCTTCCGGGCCTCCTGGTACAACTTTTCGTCGTTCCATTCCTGGAAGAGCGCCTTGAGCTCGTGGGCCACGTTGTTGTGCTCGCGCACCCACACGGTGTGGAAGAGCGTCAGGTAGGGCTGCGTGCACGGGCGCACGAACTAAGATCAGTTGAGCTGCGATTTGATTTGGATTCAAACTGATTCACTTGGATTCAGGTAGGCTGGACAATGTCGTATTATATTGAACCCTTGCGGATCGAAAAGCTTTATCTTTGCGGCTTTTGCTCTGCATTTTGTTTTCAGAGCGTTGCCTATTTATATTTATGTTGCTCTGGAAAAGATTATGGTATTTTCAAAGTATTAGGCCAAAAATATTGATGGCATCAGAATGAAGCAACGCTGGGCTCAAACGGTGAATTCGGGTACTTCTTTTCTAAACCTTTGATTTGCATTGCACTTGCATAGACGGATGCATAAACCACGGTAAATTTTCGCGATCTTGTACTGAAATATTTTGTGTATACAGCTCGTGCCTTGTAATTAGAATGCTCGTGATTTTTTGTACCTGCTCGTTGACCCTTGCATCACCGGCCGCGTAGGCATGAACACCAGAAACGTCGTTTGCCAGAGATATGTGCACACCGCCTTTGACTTCCCCGTTGTAAGGCTGCGGACGAGCGAAACGAGTAAATAGCGTGACTCGAAGTAGTGATAAATTTATCTCAATTTTCAGCCACTGAATCTCGCTGCACGGTAATTAACTAAATATTGAGATCGAAATTGCAATCCCTTTCATCTCTGCATTTGTGAAACTGCACAACAGGTGGAACGAAGCAGTCAACCACAATAATTTTCGATTAGTCATGGCGACAAAGTTTCGACTTATTAGAACATGTAATTTCAAATTTGACGCATCGGTTTTATGTGATTCTACACAGCGGAAAATTCATGTTGTCTAATCAACCGATCATGCGGCGAACTGCGTTCTAAGAGAAAGCACGTCAATCGTCGTTTGAAATGCATCGCACGCGATATGCATGTCACGTGTTTATGTGAGCTTGTCTCCAATATTCATTGCAGCAAGGCGAGAAGAGATCATTAATATCATTAATATCATATGTGCAGTGGAGACGGGTACAGTATTCGGTGTGGCTGGGACGTTTGTTGGGGGTGGCATAGCGCAGATCGTCCTACACATCTGTGCACACTCAAACCTAGTTTTTGCACATTCGCCTGGCCCAATTGACATTCTAAGCGTTGCTGTTGCCTTCCTTCCAAATGGCGAGATTTTGAGCCACCAAATCCTTAGCTTCGCATTTTCGGCACCGTAGTCAGGTCTGCCCATACGCGCAGATGCACAAACGCCCAGGTTTACGTGCGCATGTGCGTAATTCTAAGTTTAACCAAAACAACCATCTTACAAGATGGTAACATTTATTAATGTGGCCGCTTATGGATCCATAAGCGCCAGCCCGGACTGGTCCCGCACCCCGATCTTGCGAAGATCGAGGCGATGGTACCATCAAGCACCCTGTCAACAAGTTCTGAGGAAATTGCAGTACAAGCATGTAGTAAGCCTTATAAGGAAATATAAAGTGGTACGAATACCATTTTATCAAAAGATCAATGGGCGTGCTTCCCACTCTAAGACATCCGAATGCCGTTTCTCATACTCCTGGATGCGCTCCCGCCCCAGCGCTGTGTGGGAAATGGTCATGATTCCAATGCTTTTCATTTTTAGCATGCAATAATTCATGCATTTTAAAGCTGTGATACTCTGAAATTGCCATTGGCCAGAAAATTCTATGCACCTCGCAGGCAATGACGGGCAGGTCCATCCAACAAATTTTCTCTGTCCCGGATCTGTTCCTGTCTTCTGCTCGCTACTGGTGCGGCAAGAATTGCTCCTTGATTGGTGTACCCATCCTGGCGGAATATGCATGTTTTTGCAGATTTGAGGACGTTTTTGCAATTATCATAAATGTGCGGGC
The DNA here is from genome assembly GCA_905146915.1 of Ostreobium quekettii. Lineage (NCBI taxonomy): Eukaryota > Viridiplantae > Chlorophyta > Ulvophyceae > Bryopsidales > Ostreobiaceae > Ostreobium > Ostreobium quekettii. The sequence goes on along the minus strand of CAJHUC010000625.1, from coordinate 21,216 downwards.
AATGGAAAAGAAAAGTTCGCACACAACAAGTCTGGCCGTGCTCATGTATGTACTGACAAGCGCACGCCACGAAATTCAACTGAAGCCGAAACGGCGCCGTAAACGATGATTACATATTTTGTACATAATCTGCTGTGATTTTCATTGTTCGAAGCATTGTGCAGTCTGAAAAGGCTCATATGCAAAGGAGCGCCTAACTGAGACACTGCGGCACACACCAGGTAGTCCCCATCCGACACGAGCATCTTCCCATCCTGCAATTGCAAGTACAGGCGACAGGTGTCAGATAGTATCTGTCAGGCACTGTCAGACACAAGTATCATTTGGATATTTACACATAATACGGCCTCAAATACCGATATCCTGTCTATTAATGTACATGCCACTGCAAAAGCTAAGGATTAAGCAGGTGCCGCTTACGCGTGATCTATCTTCTGCAGCAATCGAATGCCGCGGGTGCTGCGCTTCAGAGCGCCAGACACGCACCGCGCTTCCCCAGCGAACAAATAACGGCAGAAGTGCACTGCTGGAACGCATCAGAGGTTGCTGCAAAAAGCTCGCTAGATATCGGGAAAACTTGAAGGAAGTGCGAGAGTGTCGGACCCACCTCGTACTTCCTCAGCACTTTGTCCCTAATTTCCTCGTTGCCGTACACCTGGGACAGGTCCAGGTACGCCGTGTGGGCGTTGTACTGATTTCGCGGCGACACGAAACCGCCTTGGTCGCGGACCTTCTCCGATCGGAAGAATCGTATGGAGGGGTACTCGCACGCATCGGTACCAATCTCACCCTCATGAGACTCCTCGGACGAAGTGCCCTTTGTCCCCGACGACTCATCAACGTCGTTCATCCTGTCGCTGCCGTCATATACATCAGCCATCCTGCAGTTGGCGCCGTTCGCGTTCTTTGCAAACCAATAATCGCCTGTAAAACAGTCATCACCATATCATCACGTTTCACAGAACAAGGCGATGAGATAGCCATCGGCTTCCTATTTTTCCCGAACAAAGCAATATCTATGATCAGCTCATTGAAAACTAATGTGAAGAATAGTCCATGAATCTGTTAACCTCTAATGCCAAGAAACGATTGTCGACAATCTGTGAAGCAGGCACACACGTGCGCCCACCTCCCTCATTTAGTGCGCCGTGCCAATATTACTGTATGTGTTTAAACCCTCTTTGTCAGCTTGAACGGCATTTGAGTTGCTTGAGTTTGATACAATGTTGATGATACATGCGCCGACTCGGGTATGTACAGATACACCGTATATCTGTTTGTGTGCATCATGTAAGCAAACGCAAGCGTGCCCGTGGAAAATTTGTGCATCAAATTGTAGAATCCGAGAGTCCATTATTTGAAGAGTTTTGCTGAGTGTTCTTCTAAGGATTCCAAAGACTCTTCCGGAGGAAATCTCGCGCGATCAGCAGTAACAAAAATTTCTGTGTCAGAACACTAGTCATGAAGGGGCATTTTGTTGATTCCAGTTGTCCCGAACGCACTCACGTGGGTGCACTTTGATATTGTACTCAGACACCAGCGGTGAATTCTCGCCGTAAACCGGCGTGGCTGCAATGTCGTGGTCGATGAACTGCCCCATCGTCACCCACAGCATGTTGACTCCTGATTCTGCCTTGGTGTCCCCATTCTGATGCAGGAGGTGATTGCTGATTTTGCGGGCACTGGGCCGGGACTTGTCGATCGGCGCGCTGGTATTTGGGTCTTCCCGGAGCCATCTAATTAGATCACAAATTTATAAATTTGTGATGCACTCAAGCTTGGGTTAATTTCCGCTTAATTGCCACCAAATTTCAAAGTTCCTTCGCTCCCGGTACATTATCATGCATCGCCACTTGTAAATTAGCCATTGATGACAATCTCAAAATGAAATTGTTAAATCAGCAGGACAGCTCTTTTGAAATATCTCTTTAGACTGCTTTCTGAAATCCGCATTGGCTGCGTTCCGTCTGTGATCTCCAGACATGAGAGGTCTTCTGCTTGATTTGGTGGCACAGGGGTTAGGGTGGCGCCATTATTCAGAGTCTAATAGCTGGGTTGTATCCAATTCAAATTTTTCTGAGAGGAGCAGGCACGTAGCTAATCAAATTGCGAGATTTCATTGGCTTGATGTCAGCAACACGCACTTCCCTTGTTGCATGACCCATAATTCGCATGTCATTGGTTCTAGTGGAATTAATTAAAATCTACTGCCAAGGCGTTTACTGCGCGTCTTCTGACGGCGTCAGTAAGACTTCATTTATCACTTGATTTGCGAAAAATATGGAATAAGGATTATTGCGGATCTACTACCTTACCTTCAAAAGATGAACAGGATTATGAATAATCGATTCTGAACAAACTATCTGCTTGGTTTTCACGCCCACCATTGCCTACCAGGTGCGCGGGCTGTGTTTTGTCATTTTGTGACAAACGTAATCCATGGATTTTGATGACGAATAGATGGACAATTACTGAACGAGATTAAATACAACTTGAGCATACGTATTCGCGTGGTGCAAAGGTTATAGAATGATCATAAACACCGTAACGTTGTTGGCGGAGCATACAATGTGGGTGTATCCATGCGATTCCTTTCGCCATTTGCCAGCCTTTGTAAGCATATTTCTTCAGGGAAAAAGGATTGAGTTTTTTTGAAACAATGCAGTTGGCAACTAACCAAACAACCTAAAACGAAGCAGCCTGAATTCTGTATGGATGCCGACATATAACTGACAGTTGTGGAAGATAATTCTTCATACTTTACGTCTTGTTGATTGTCATGACATGAAGTGAATTTGCGGGAAGGTTTTCATTGAACACTTGGAGGCTTTCTGCGCAATTCCAATAACACCAGTAGAACATCTCTATGGGCATAATGGTTGTATCTGATGAAAATCACCATGTTGGGAAAGCCAAATGCGACGCCATAGGAAGTTAGTGCATTCCATCACTGCTGCTTTGGTAGCACTGCAATCAACGTGGCGGGGCTCCTTATTCTGGACATGGTAACGCAGTTGACATCGAGAAAATTTCGTTGCCTTTTTGTGCAAAATCTGTTAGTGGCGTGGCATTTTTCGCACCTTTCATCTGGGTCGTAATAGGGCATGCGCAGCATGGGGTGCCCGACCGATCCGTATCCCGGGTTGTCCACATTGTTGCAATACGCGCCGTTTTCGCTGTACTCGTGATTGCACGGGTAGGCGCCGATGATGAGCTGGAGGTTTTTCAAAAACTCGTGCACCTCAGACTCCAAAATGTCATTGCCGCGGTCCTGGAAAAGAAACATCGAAATCCACAATAACGCGGGCAAAAGTTTCACAGGACGCGAATATGTGTCGTTTGACTCAGTTTCGTGATCTGCATATTGTGGACGGAAAGTAATGCACGAGCATGTATTTCTTCCAGTAGAAAAAAATGCAAAAATTACCAGGAAAGAAGTCTTGCCTGGCATGTCTCAAATGTTTACATTTTTGCATTCGAGTGGACATCGTCTATCACTGAAGGCATGAATGTAGGAATGTTTTCAAATATTTTAATATAGCGACTCAAGTATCAGACTTGTTGTTTGCGTTTACGTTTCCACGCGCAAAGACGTGAATTTGGCAAAGGCGCTATTTCTACGGCTGTGTTTACGTTTTTACGGTTCGTTGCGACACACAGGTATACTACGAAAGTCGCGTACAATGATCAGTCCTCCGCCCCCTCGCCTGCAAGACAGCATCCACCTCGCCCTCGGCAAGGGCAACGATGGCGTGGAACAAGAATTCGTTTTCTGCCTATTCCAGTGCGTCTGGATGCCGCTCCCCGGACCCCCTAAGTCTGTGTGTACTGCCTTCAAGTACACGGGGCGGCATTTACGTTGAATTTACATATTTTCACTTCTCTTTATGTGTGAAAACGTGAAGAACTTTTTCATGCGTAAAAACTTAAAAAGCCTATTTTTGGGCATAAAACAATAAGCAAGTTCAGTTTCCACGGCGTAAATAACAAGCCTGTCAAAAATCAATTACTTTCAGGAAGCCATTGTTTTAATACTTCGAAAGCCATTCAGCCATATCCACCACCGTGGCAATCGAGGCATCTTCAAGGAGAATAAAAGTTACTAACGAATGTGCCTCGGCAATCACTTGGAAGTGATGGCAGTATATACTGAATATATGTATATATATATTATATTATAATATATATTATAAATAATAAATATAAATATAATAAAAAATATAATTATAATTATAAAAATATAAAATATAATATAAGAATATATTCTGCGGTATTGCAGCAAGCGCGCACAGAAGCAGTAAATCTGGGCCACAAGAAAGCGTTTTGATGAAGGTCTCTACGCCAATCTTTGAAAACGCATCCGCTAATTTATCGATCGGAGCAGCTCATTTTGTTTGCTTCTGGTCTGGGGTTAATGGTCTCGATGGCAATGGAGCATCAATTAGAATGCCGTTACAAGCATATGCACATATATGCACATGTGCGCCTGTACACAGTCGCATGGCGATTCCGATGTGAGCTGCAATCTACCCCCGTTGGCCCAGCCATTTGAAAACTAATCACGGTGCATTTTTCCGCTTCTTTTGCGTTGTTCAACTGCTGTTATTTTTGGAACATTATTGCACGCACTTCAGAGATAGTGGCGAGCCGACGTTTGTTTCCGACGTGCCCTGGATCCCTTTGGTACGACACCGTGACGGCCGCCCTGTCGCCCAAAAGACTTTGCGTCCACAGTTCGATGAGCATCTCGCTACCTGTATCACCGATGATGATATTTGAGGTACTTCCCGTGTGCATCGGGTGCAAACATTAGACAGAGGTCAATAGGCAATATTCACGACGTATCCTGATAAACAGCGCAACGAAATTTGCGTGATATACATAACTGCATGGATGTGAAACTCATAATCCTACACATCCAAACTATGGCGACAGACCAAAACTTCCATCACTTGCATTGTGGCAAATATACAGAAGCCCAGGGGGTTGGATTTTCCTACACCTCATTTTCCCTACCCAACCTGGATTCTAGCCTGTAGAAAAGCACAACAGACGTCAGGCATCGCTGTCAGGTGGCGAGGCGCGTGGGGATGAATCCAGATTTGGTATTGCTTTTACTTTGTATGCCGCAAAGCGCAAATTTGTTGAAGGTGCTATTTTTGCAACTATTATTACGTTTTTGTGGCTCGTTGGGACGCCCACGTTTCACGATGTAAGTCGCGCACAATGATCAGTCATTCGCCATCTCCAGCACCCACAACACAGTATCCGCCTTGCCCTCGACAAGGGCAGCGGCGGCATGGAGCAAAAGTGTTCTACCCATGTTCTACCCATTCCAGCGCGTCTGGCTGTCACTTCCCGGACTCCCCAATTCTGTATGAACTGTCCTTATGTACACGAGGCTGTACTTGCGTTGTTATTTTATCCATTCTTGCGCGTTAAAACGTAAATGCGATTTGTGTTTACGGCGTAAATACCAAGCCTAGATGAAACCATCTTGTGGAAGTCTTCAGAATCCCCCATCGCTTCCTTTTCTGCTATGTGGCTTTCGGCTGTGGACGCAGAACCCAAGAGCGCTGTTGTGGCTCAAAACATAACAGTTAGAATCGTGTCTTCAATAGTGTGCTTTCTTTAAGGTCGTCAGGGCCCTGTGACGGCTGAAGCAACCTCCAGTGCACATGATGCTGGTCTGATGGAAGCCACCAATTAATGTTTCGAAGAGCGATGCCACATCATGAAGAATGTCAAGAGCAGTTTGAGAATTGAACCTGCGGTTGCCCTCCGAATAACCCTGTTGATTATTACGAAATCGGCTTTCAATCAGAACACGTAACAGCGCGCCAAATTTCCGATATTGTCATTTGCAATTGGCAGCCAATTCCAAACATCACGGAATCGATTTTCGCCTTCACTGGTTCCCTTTGTATATTATCATCATCAAAATCCATGGATTATATTTGTCACAAAATGACAAAACACAGCCCGTGCACCTGGTAGGCGATGATGGGCGTGGAAACCAAGCAGATAATATGTTCGGAATCGATTATTTATGGTCCCATATCGCCAATTCCTATCCTTTGGATATGATTTCTTCCTTTGGTGTTATTGCCTCAGTCGGCGTTGTCGTAACGCACACCACACTTTGCTAGATTTGCCTCACGACGAGCATGATGCTGCGCAATCCCTCGCATGCTGCGCACCTGCAAGATTGTGTTTGGTCTCTCCGTAGGCGAGATCGTAATCGACGACGTATATGTACACCGCGAAATGGCCAGATGTTGTGTTGTCTCTATCAGTGGAATAACACACCTGTCACAAAAGTAAAATGATAATGAAGTACCATTTGTGTACCTGCATATTCTAAAACAATGAATTTTGCACACAAATCAGTGAATTTTATCATTGAAAATCGCACGCTTGCATATGATGCAACATTCTGCGGTTCGGTGTGTTGTTTCTTTCACCATGTGCTCTCTCTTAACGACCTGTTCCTTGCGCAAAAAATCAGCACCGCAATGAATTATACATAAGATAACGCGACTGAGTCCGAAATACGCTGCAGCTCAGTTCATTTATGCCGGTATGTGGTACATGGTTCAGTTTTAACAAATTTGGGCACACCCTGAAGGAAACACCTATAAATATTTATTAAATCATTGCCATTGTTACTTCTTCAAATATATTCAATCATACCATGGCATAGAGCAACAACATGAGAGAGATAACAGAAATTCGACTGTGATCTATAGACTGTACAAGGGCTACCGAAAACCAGGGTTCCGAATGGCATTTTCGAATGATTAGCTGCCATGCTCATTTTCCCACTGGCTATTTCATCAAATACGATGAAAATAAGTCAAACGTGGAGAATTCCATGGAACACTGCATACGATTAGCAGCACATTCCACGGCGTTACACCCAAGCGTGCTCATGCGCGTGCTCAAGGAGCAACTGCAGGCGAATGCAGCTATGTAGAAGAAACAAGAAATGCTGCTTTCCATTGTCACCACCATTGCTGCACAGCGCAGGCCTGTGCAGGGGCCAAAGAACTTCCGAACAAAGCCTCCCACCCGCTGCCAGAAAATAGCACCCAGAATGCGCTTCAGATCACAATATTTGGTACCATTTTAACGCGTTTCGAACTTCTAATACACGCTTTTCACCAATATAACATATTTGCGGCACAGTTAGAATCTGTGCAAATGGCCAATTTCCTGCCAGCGTTCAGAGCACCGAATGGCGAAAGGTCCGTGAAACGCCACTCACGTGCCAATACGCCTTGTCACCGTTCGTCAGCGCGACTTCGTAAACGGCCTCCCCCGGCACCACGTCCAGCCCGTTCGACGACCCGTCCGCATCCTTCGGCGCCGCGTTCAGAAGTTTCACACTGAAGATAAAGTACGCCAGGTCTTCCGGCGTGGCCACACGCGAGCGCACTTCATCGAGGGGAGCTTCCAAACCGACAGACGCCCGGTGGCGGAAGGCCGCGGGCAGGGGCGCGGGGCACTTGAATCTGGGGCCGCCGGCGAGGGCCAATTGCGGGGAGCAGCTGAACAGGATGAGAGCCATGGTGCAGAAACCCAGAAACTGCCGCGGCGAAGCCATCTGGAGGAATCTGGGTTGGGACCGGGGGCTCAAGGGGGCGCGTCGACAGACGGTGGTGAGCGGTGGGCGGGAGAGAAAGTCTGCCGATGGTGTGGGGAGCGGGAAGAGGCAGGCGACAGGGGGAGAGGGACGCGGCGGGGCGTGGGCAGAGAGGCTTGAAGTCGCTTTGGGTGTGTCAGAAGAGATAACCAACTCTGTTGGTTAGCATGTGAGCTGGTCGGCGGGGCGTTTAAGGCAGACTGTCGCGGGCCCTGCGGCCCGGACTCGATCCGGGACAGTGCCGAACGGGGGAAGGACGCCTTGGATGGAGGGCGCCGTCTGATTTGAGCGACGGGACACGTGGGTCAGTTTCGTGCTTGTTGCTTGTTGCCTGTTGCCTGTTTCCTGTTGCCTGTTTCCTGTTGCCTGTTTCCTGTTGCCTGTTTCCTGTTGCCTGTTGCCTGTTGCCTGTTGCCTGTTGCCTGTTGCCTGTTGCCTGTTACTTGGTACTTGGTACTTGGTACTTGTTGCTTTTACTATTTTCTCGTATTTTGTTTCAGCTCTTGGGGATAGTGGTGGCAGACCTACTGATGTTCTCGAAGCTGCTTGAGCGGAATCTGAGCGGCGTCGGGGCATCGGTCTGATCTGTTGCTGCCTCGATGCTTTCCAAGCTTGTTATTTACGTTTTCTTTTACGTTCTTACGTTTACGTTTCTGAGCGTAAAAACGTAAATTTGGAAAAGAAGCTATTCTTGCTGCTGTTTTCACGTTTTTGCGCCTCGTTGCGACACCCGCGTTACACGATGGAAGTTGTGCACAGTGACCAGCACTCCGCTCCCTTGAGCGCCCGCAACACAGCGTCCACTTCCCACTCGGCAAGGGCCACGATGGGGTGGAACCAAATTCGTTTTCTGCCCACTCCAATGCATCTGGATGCCATTCCCGGAGTCCCGAAGGCTGTATGTACTGTCCTTATGTACATGGGGCTGTTTTTACGTTGTATTTACGTGTTTTTAGGCGTTTCACGCGTAAGGATGTAGAAAATATTTTACCATGTAAAACCGTAAATGCGATCGGCGTTTACTGCGTAAATAACAAGCCTGGTGTTTACGGCTTGGACGGGGACTGATGACTTTAGTGCACCGTCAAACATGTGTGGCTGGGTCCCTTCAGGGCGTGCTGTGACGCGCGATAGTGCCGTCTTGCAGAGAATTGGCTTTTTACACATTCTTGATCCGTGCCTACGCCACTTTTGAATTGTCTTAAAATGCATGTGCCAATATATCCTCTAGCCAAACTCATGCGTGTATATGTAAGTTATGTTGAGGACAAAAAAAACTTGTCTTGTATCAGGATGCACATGAGCAGATGTCCGCGCACAGCACGAGCAAATATTAAATTGCGTACTTCCAATATCTGGTTGCTGTCATTTTTCGGTATTGCCTTGCAACGCTGCCCGGAGCGCGGCGCGACGCTTCCGCTGCTCTTAGTTCATCATTGGGAAATGATGTCGAAATAAATGGTATCCTGCAATGTGACTGCATTTCAGTTGAAGAAAAATTGGCACCGAGGCGTTGAAATGTAAGGAGCATTGCGGTGCAGCTGTGAATGAATAGTTGAAAAGTACGTGAATGAATGAATAGCAAAATGAGTACACGAGTATACGTGACTGGATTGGGGACACAGAATGGAAAAAGTTATTGTTCAGTGACAACAAATCCGTGCTATGGGCATATGGTTCTGGGCAGGAGTAAGCCACAATGAAGAAAGCGAACAGCAAATGGAAATGGGTAAAGAGGGCTGCATGGAAGTATACTGTTGAAAAAGATTCAGAGCTCACAGGAACAACTGAATAAGCTCCATTCAATGGAGTGAAAGAATATTTCATTGTGAAAACATTGAAGGTTGGAGATATGTCCACGAAGCTTGTGAGAAATAGGTCTCCCCACCTGGAGCAGAGTGCCACAAGTCGGAAAAGATTGCGGTCCCAACAATGGAAATGCCAACGTTGGCATTTGTGTTAACACCAAATCCAGAGAGCTTTGCCAAGGCACAGCACTGTCCTTTCACCTGTTGGGCCGTGTCGGGGGCCTCTCAAGCATGCGAAACATAGGGCCTGGCGATTCTCTTCCACCACAGAGCGTCCAAGGCTTTGCGGTGTGGATCTCTGCACGTGTGCATTTGACATTATTGGCGCAATCGATTCAGCAGCCACACGAGCAGGTAATGAATCCATCGGACAAATGGGCACCCAGACAGTCGATCAATTATACCATCAAATTCTGAACGGCAAATTCAGCATAAACGTGAAATAATAATTCAAATAATGCCATTCAATCTGGCCGTCAAGCAACCAAACGATCTGCAAAACAATCGGCAAAAACACCTGGAAGTCCTCAAGACATGCGAGCCAGACACTCGCCAAGACATTGAGCAATCACGCAGTAGGAAGATCAAGCAATGAAGCGGAAGATGATTCTGTCCGGCCGTCGCAGTACTTGGCAATGATGCCATGAGCGCTTCAGTCGATAAGTCAAGAAACCTATGAATCCGGGAATATTCAGGCACGCGATCGTCACTCACACAATCAACCATCAGCAAATACACGAATAAGCAAATAGACAAAGAAATAAATAGAAAAATGATAAATACATAAGCAAATAAACGTTTAGGTATCAAAGTTAAGAGGGATACTCGACAGCTCTCTGCATCACACAAGGAAAACAATGGTCACGATTTACAAGGTGACCCGAGGCATTCCCGCAACACAGCGACCACTGGACCCTGCTGCCCATCACAACCCAACATCCACCGAATCCATGAGGCGCAACCCCTCGCCTTGAGCACACACGATCATCGCTGTGAGCAGGCTTGGTTTTTACGCCGTAAAAACTGATCTTATTTACGTTTTTACGCGTAAAAATGCGTAAAAATACGTAAATACAACGTAAAACTGTCTGGTGTACATAAGGACCAGGCTTGGTTTTTACGTTTACGTTTACGTTTTTACTTTTACGTTTTTACGCGTAAAAACGTAAATTTGCAAAAGGGCCTATTTTTACGGCTATTTTTACGTTTTTACGGCTCCCTGGCACACGTAGTTTACACGATGAAAGTTGCATATAATGATCAGTCCTCTGCCATCTCCATCACCCGGAGCACAATGTCCACCTCGCCTGTGGCAAGGGCGATAATGGCGTTTAGCAAAAACTCGTTTTCTGCCTCTTCCAAGGCGTCTGGCTGCCACTTTCCGAACTCTGTAAATCTATATGTACTGTCTTTATGTACACCAGGCAGTTTTTACGTTGTATTTACGTATTTTTACGCATTTTTACGCGTAAAAACGTAAAAACTATTTTTACGCGTAAAAACGTAAATACGATCAGTTTTTACGGCGTAAAAACCAAGCCTGATAAGGACAGTACATAAAGACTTACGGAGTCCGGAGAGTGGCAGCTAGGCGCCCTTGGAAAGGGCATAAAACGAGTTTTGGTTAAGCGCCATCATCGCCCGTGCCAAGGCCGAGGTGGACATTGTGCTGTGGGTGCTGGATTGGCGGATGACTGATCATTGTACGCAACTTTCATAGTATAATCTGGGTGTCCCAGGGGGCCGTAAAACCGTAAAACGGTTTCTTTGGCGTCTTTCAGCTGCTGTAACCTAACTGTAAAGGAGCAGTTGGAAATATGATATGTGATATATGGCGTTTTATGGTGGAAGTGAATGTGGTGAACATGGTGTTACGGTGCATGTACATGGGGACAATGGAGACGGGGAAGTGAACGTTATTGCAGTGATTGTTATTTAGGCTGATACACTCATCCTGTAATGCATCTGGTTGCGGCCCCGCTTCCCGTGCCTAGGAGCGACCATGTGCGAGCGCGAGAGTGTTCAGTCAACATAACATCATGAAATTCCAATACATGTGTTTCGAGAGGGTCATGTAAAAATGAATGATGATGATGATGATGATGATGATGATTGTGAGGAATAACATGGTGAATGTGGTGTTGGACACACATGGTGAATGTGAGGAATAACATGGTGAATGTGGTATTGGACACACATGGTGAACATGGTGGCAGAAATATGGTGAATATGGTGAACATGGTGATTTACTAAGAATGGACATTTCCTTGTACAGTATTTGATTGGTACACTTGTCTTGTAACATCATCTGGTTGCGGCTTGCTTCCCGTGCCTGGGAGCGACCGTGCGAGCGCGGCTGACGAACGCTCGAACAACCCGTCATGGTTTCGGTCATGATCCCCGTACCAAAGGTGGCAGATTGATTTATGCGGGGGTCGGAGCAACGATGGCAGCATCAGTCGCAGACTTGAAAGAACGTTACTTTCCGACGCTGGATGGCGACTTTACTGACGAACATCGTTGGGATTGTATCAAGAAGAATCTGGACAGTCTTTTGCCTGCCGTTTCTGCATTGGACGCAGAAGCTGAATTGAAGCAAATGACTAAAGATGCCAAAGAGTCCTTGCTTCAGTTTATCTGCCGCTTTCAAACTGTCGCGGATGATTACACAGCGGATCAGTTGAATCCTCAGAGAGCAGCCCATATTCTGTTGCGTAAGCTTCCACAGGCATTTCAAATGCGGATGGCTACTGAGCGTTTTGAGTCCCTCAGTGTCAGTTTCATTTATCAGAAGGCTCAAGACTACATGAATTGGCTTTCTGTTGCTCCCACTGGATGGCAGAACAATTTGCGGGATTACATGGATGTGGACCAGGTCACGTGCACGGTCTCCGAACGCTCAGAAACGCAAAATCCTGCCCCTGTCATCGAGACGGATTTGGTGGGCCAGGGTCGTTCTCGCCATCCTGTTTTGCATGGCGACACTATTGTATGGCGCAATATTGATGGTCCTCGATCTTTGATGACAGCGTGGAAAAAATTGGTTACCACGTCTGCCTTTTTTCGCCGAGAGTCCAGTGATTTTCTTCGAGCTCGGATGCGGCGCGGGGGTACCATTCGGGATATGGAGCCCGTCACAAACTTGGCCTTCTCGTCCAGTTTGGACCCTTCTCCGCCACAGGAGTTGGCCCCACTTTACGATGATGGTGAGGATGCCTTCTGGGATCCCTCTGATTACACTTGTATGGATGCCCCTTTGGATTTGGACGCTGAGCGCTTTTACGATTGTGAGACTTCGCCGTCCGAGGATGATTTCGTTCATCCCATGCCTCAGCCTGGTTTCAATGCTCAAGAGCATTGTCTTCAGACAATCGAAGGCCCAGTTGCATGTAGGCCAGTCAAGCCACATCCAAAGAAATCCCTCCATGTCAAAGTGCATGTGGCAGGGCGTGATGTTTTGGCTCTTGTGGACACTGGGGCAACAGCTTCGTTTGTCCAACAATCTATTCTCCGGAAATTGGGCTTGCAGGATCGAGTTCAGCCATGTGCACAGGATGTTCGCTATGGCAATGGTGAAGTTGAGCCCATTCATGGGATTGTGCAACTTCCTCTCACCATTCAAGGTGTGGCCAGGCCGATGCGCGCATATGTGTTGGATGGTAAAGGCCCACCATTGATCATGGGGTTCACCTTTTTGGCGGAGCATCAGTTGCTTGTTGATTGTGATGGACGTGTTTTGACCCCCAAGGGAGTGGGCAACCCTGTTTCTTGTTTGTCCGTGCAAACGAAGCAGGATCTGGGACACCGCGTTCTTGTTGAACGCTTTCAAATTGAGGGCTCTTTTCCCCCCTACCCCCGGAAGCGGTTCAGTGGTGATGCAGCTTGGGATTTTTTTTCTCCTACTGAAATCCGCTTGAACTCTGGCGAACGTGTCACAATCGATACTGGGATTGCCTGTCACTTTCCTCCAAATCGATGGTGTCTTCTGAAGGAACGCTCGGGCCTCGCACATCGTTATGGACTGACAGTGTTGGGCGGAGTTGTGGATGGCAATTATAGGGGGCGCATTAAGGTTATCTTGCTGAACACTGGCACCCATCCTGTTGTCATTCCTCGACATGCTGCTTTTTGCCAAGCTGTGCTGATGCCTACAGACACCACTCCGTTGGTTCTAGGCCGGGTTACCATCAGTGGGGAGCGCGGTACTCAGGGTGGTGTCAATAGAGACCTCCAGCAGGCTCCGCGGATTTCGGGAAACGTGGGGAGACGCGGTTCGGGGGCGGTTGCCAGCCGCGGCTGAGCCTATTTCAACCGCATGTGTCTAATAGGCAGAGGGGAGAGGGGGTGAGTGGGAGTTTTTTGCAGTTCACAGAGGTTCCCCATTATCCTCCATACTTTAAAAATGGGCTTTTGTTTCTACCTTTGAATTGCAGTATTGTCTTGGGGCCATATGAGACGCGTGGCATTAATCTCCCCTGTCGATTTCCTGCAGGCTCTTTGCATCAATGTTTCGTTACCCTGCCAAATCGACATGTTATTTTTATCGTGAAAACAGATGGAGTATGCATATGGGGAGCTTTGAAAAATTTTTCCGCTGCTCCACAGCAGCTTATGCCATGGAATGACCTCTTGGCTTGTTATACTTCAGTTAGGTGGTTTCAAATACCTGATCATGCAATAAGTTTGATTCCCGAGGGTCGGAGGGGTAGGGCACTATGCATTTTTGAGGGATCTAATTTGCATTCTGAGGATTCACTACATGGTCACAATCGGATGTTTGAGTGGTTGTCCACATTAAAAGAAAAATATGCAGTTGTTTTTGCTCTGGGTTTGGGCACCTGTCGCACATATATGGTGCACTCTTTTCCTTTCAAGTTTCCACTTCCATGGAAACAACAGCCTCCAATCAGAATGTCTGGCCCAGTGGAGGAGCAAAAGGTTTTGGAGGAGGTCTTAAAGTTGGTTGAGTTGGGTGCAGTACGAGAGGTGGATCAGGAGCCCTATATTATTCCGGCTTTTGGCGTTCCAAAAAAAATGGGCTCTACTCGACTCGTATTGGATTTCAGGAAATTCAATTCCTGTGTCCATCAGCAGCCTTTCCTTCCGGTGAACCGTGAACTTTCCCTGGCTGCATTGCGTCCTTTTCATATTGGATCTGCTTTGGACCTTTCCAATGCGTACTTGCAAATCCAGTTGCATCCGCGCCTTTGGCGTGCTGTGGGACTTACTGTGGCAGGTCGTTTCTTCCAATACATGCGGTTGCCATTTGGGTATTGCAATAGCCCCCACGAGTTTTTACGGGCACTGTGGCCTACGGTCCGCCGGGTTACTCATCGTCTTCAGTCTCAAATATTGTTCTACATGGATGACATTTTGTTGCTTTCGCAATCAGAGGCTCAACATCGACGTGATCTTGCCATTTTGTTAGAAGAACTAGAGCAGGATGGATGGCGTGTCAATTGGGACAAGTGTCAGTTTTGCACGGACTTGTTTGAGTATTTGGGGGTTACGTTGACCTCCTCTGGCTTGGAACCCACTGACACTATTTTAGGCCAATTTGAGCAGGCCCCAATGCCCACTACACAGCTGGGCTAGCGACGGATTCGAGGATGGCTCGCTCATTTAGCCCGTTTTATTTGGCAAGGGCATCGAATTCTTGCGGCCTTGCAAGTTGTGCAAGATCATCCGTCATTGGAACAGTGGCGACATTTTCTTTTTCTTTTGCACCACAGTTTTATTCGATGCACTATTCCAGACATTGCATCCCCTGGTACGTTCGCTGTGCTTACAGATGCCAGCAAATTGGGTTGGGGTGCAGTTCTTCTTGTGGGTCGCAAGATCATTCGTTGTGCTCATGGGTTGTGGGCTTCTGGTTTTCGTCATCATGTTAGCAATGAGTTGGAATTGGAGGCGTTGTGTCATGCTCTTCGTGTTTTCCGGCCTTGGATCTTTGGAGCACCTATTCGAGTCATTATGGACAACCAGGCAGCGGTCAGTTTCAATAACCCCCGGCACCTCAGTGACTTCCTCAAACGCCGGCTGGAGCAGTTATCATGGTATTCTCCTCAAATTTCATTTTGTCCAGGACCATTTAATTATTTAGCGGATTTTCTGTCTAGACAGGGGGCTTGGGTTCAAGTTCGTACAATGGAAGAACAGCGCTCAGCAGTCATTTCTCAGGCACAATGGAAGCAGGCTCATGCAGGACACTTTGGAGTGAAGAAGACATATCTTCGCTTTCGTCAGATGGGCCTGCATCCAACGTGGCAATGGGTGAGAGATAAGGTGCAATCATGCAGACAGTGCCAATTGTTCCATCGACCCCAGCCATCAAATCCGTTTGGCAGTTGGCATGTGCCAGAGAGGCCAGGTCAAGTCATCGGAGTGGATTTTATGGGACCTTTCCCAGCAAGGAAGGTGGGACAAAAGCGCTTTGTTCTTGTCATTGTTGACATGTTGACCAGGCAGGCAGAGGCATGGGCAGTGAGGGGGGCAGGAGGGACAGATATTATACAAGGATTGAGGAAATGGGTGCAGCAGCATGGGCCACCTTCAGTTTTGTGTTCTGACGTGTGCAAGGCGACACAATCCAAGGAGTTGGAGGCATGGTGTACACAGCAGGGAGTGACACAAGAATATTCACCTCCCTATCACCACGCATCTATTGGATTTGTGGAACGGTTCAATCAGACACTATTGAATCGTTTGAGGCGCATGTGGGCGGAAGAACCCAAGTACTTTGCCAGGATGGTCGAGCGCGCAATCAAAATCTACAATGACACCCCACTCTCTTTACTAGAGGAGAGTAAAGAGACTCCCAGTTCGTTTCAGTTTGGATCACCCAACCAGTTGTGGAACAGTTCGCGAACAGTGTGGCGGCAGTTGCAAGAATATGCACACCAACAGCGCACAAAAGCGAACCAGAGGACGAGGGGACGGCGTATCCAACGAACGTTCAAGGCAGGCGACCGGGTGTGGTTGTGGAATACAAAAGTTGAAACACTAAAGGACAAGCTCGAACCATGGTGGAAGGGCCCAGGGCAGCTCATTCGCCCTATAACACATGCAGTTTGGGAAGTGCGGGGTCCAGAGGGGAAAATCTGGGTTAGGCATACAGATATGATTCGGCCATATAGAGATGCAATTTAAAGAGACAAGGCTATCATGTGATTTGGTTAGCGCAGGGAAGCGTGTGAGGAATAACATGGTGAATGTGGTGTTGGACACACATGGTGAATGTGAGGAATAACATGGTGAATGTGGTATTGGACACACATGGTGAACATGGTGGCAGAAATATGGTGAATATGGTGAACATGGTGATTTACTAAGAATGGACATTTCTTTGTACAGTATTTGATTGGTACACTTGTCTTGTAACATCATCTGGTTGCGGCTTGCTTCCCATGCCTGGGAGCGACCGTGCGAGCGCGGCTGACGAACGCTCAAACAACCCGTCAATGGTGAATGGTTCTAGTGGTGAAATAGTGGGACAAGTAGTGGTTCCCATTCAAATACAGAGTTACCGAGCAAAACTCCTATGCACAGTGATGAGCATGGCATCCGATTTTGATCTTATTCTTGGAGATGGGTGGCTCATTGAAAATAAGGTTGTGCTCGACTACACGGAACAAACTTGTTCGCTACAGCAGGGTGCCAGACATAACAAGCTTTCGTGCAAAATGTCGGTAAGAGGGTCACGGAAAACAACAAAACATGCATTTTGCGCACAGGCGGAATGCAAGAAAAATACCACAACAACAAACCTACGCATAAACAGGCCATTTTTTGGTCACCCAACGGACAAGAAAACCACAATATTGCGCACAAAAAAGTGTACCTTTGCGCGCGCCGCGCGCGCAAACACAGGCGAATATCACTGGCCCTAGTGCGTCAACGCATGGGGTCGGTGGGGGGGGGGGAAGCTGAACCCATGTTGTACATGTTTTTTTTGTAAAAACTTTCTTAAGCTTGTGATATAAAGCATGAAAACTGGTGTTTTAAAGGCGTTCATACTCTTATTTTTTAGTGCACTCAGAAATGGCGATATTGCGCACAAGTTTCCTTGTTTTCTGATGGACAATCTTGAGCACAACTATTTTGCCCAAAAAAACACATAATCGCGATGTTGCACACAAGTGCGCCCTTTCGGACCTTACCGACATTTTGCATGAAAGCTAGTTACATGTGGTATTACAAACAAACATTGCAGCACGTGTTAAGCACCGGGTTGTCTCAAAGTTGTTAACCCACATTTAGGTTCGGCGTAGTGTCCGAAAGGGTTGTCCATCTTGTTTTGTGATGGTTAGAACATTAGAACGTGAGGGACCGGAACCAGATGCGGACTCCAAAATGGGCCCACCTCCGCCTCGAGAACCGGTCAGTGATAAGACCACAGAATACCAGGTCGATCCTCAGTGCCTAAAAGCAATGTTGGACGAATACTCTGATGTGTTCCCAGGTAGTATTCCAGGATTACCACCAAATAGAGGAGCAGCTATCTCTATACCATTGCAGGAAGGTACCAGACCTTTGAACAGGCCAATGTTTAGATATAGTCCTGCAGAACTAGAAGAAATATGGGAGCAGGTTGAGTATTTACTCAAAAGAGGGCTGATAGAGCCAAGCAGCAGTCCGTTTGGGGCTCCTGTATTATTTGTCAGGAAACCCAACGGGACATTTAGAATATGTATAGACTACAAAGCATTAAACAAGGCAACAATCAGAAACCAATACCCAATCCCCAGCGTGGATGATCTCCTGGATCAACTTCGCAATGCTAAAGTATTTAGCGCTGTGGACTTGATGCAGGGGTACTATCAGATCAGAATACAGGAATCCGATTGTGAAAAAACAGCCTTTAAGACACCGATGGGACTCTATGAATTTAAAGTGCTCCCATTCGGTCTCACAAACGCGCCTGCAATATTTCAGCGCGTTATGAATGATATATTCAGGCCCTATATTGGGAAGTTCGTCCTTGTATATCTGGACGATATTTTAATCTTTTCCAGGAATGCAGAAGAGCATTTAACCCATATCAGGCAGGTCCTCGAGGTCCTGAGGGCACAAAAGTTTTATGCACGGTTGCATAAGTGCCACTTTAATCAGACTTCAATCAAGTACTTGGGACACATCATATCAGCAGATGGAATTCGCATGAATCCCGAAAAGACACAAATGGTCAATGATTGGCCAAGGCCCCAGGACGTGCGGGGAGTATGCCAGTTCTTGGGATTAGCAAATTACTTTCGGAAATTCATGCAGGGTTACTCAAAGAGAGTAGCACCATTAACAGATTTAACAAAGGCAGGCCACGCTTTTGAGTGGACAGACGCTTGTGAGGAAGCATTCAAAGGTGTGAAACAGGACCTGACACACGCACCAGTATTGCGTATGCCGGTATTTGATAAACCTTTCGAGGTAGTGGCAGATGCCAGTGACACAGCAATAGGGGCTATCCTACTACAAGACAAGCACCCTCTGGCATTTGAAAGCAGGAAGCTTAGTCAAGCAGAACTTAATTATTCAGTAACAGAAAAAGAGCTTCTAGGTGTGGTGCATGCACTTCGGGTCTGGCGATGCTACCTAGAAGGCTCGGACATGGTGCTGGTGACAGACCATTGTCCAAACACATATTTAGATAGCCAGCAGACGTTGGGAAGGAGGCAGGTTCGCTGGTCAGAATATCTCCAGCAGTTTCGTTACATGTGGGAATACAGGCCAGGGCGACTGAATGTAGCAGACCCGATCAGTCGTATCCCGTGCGATTCTGCCGTGACAGCCCCCAGCGGTGCAAGGGACGGGGTTCAGACTGTGCATGCCTTGGGCCGCCCATCCGCTCCCCCAGGGTCACTCACTCCTCTGACTCAACGTCTGGCTGTAGGCTGCGCTCAGGACCCCGACTGTGTCAGATTGCAGAAGTCAGGTGTCCTCACGCAGCACGAGGATCTTTGGTATCGTGGGTCAAAGATCTTCGTCCCTGGTACAGGCCCTATGGGGGATTCCGTTACAGATCTTAGGGCAGAAGTGTGCAGGCAGTGCCACGATTGCCCATACTCAGGTCACTTTGGTACCACTAAGACCGAGGCTCAAGTTAGCCGAACGTTTTGGTGGCCAAACATGCGTGAATATATCAGAAAGTACATACAGGCTTGCGATGTTTGCCAATGGAGTAAGCATCGTGCAGAGAGACCTCAGGGTTTGCGAAGACCCCTTCCTATTCCGAATGCACGGTGGGAAGTTGTTTCAGTAGACTTCATCACTCAGTTACCCAGGACCAGAAGCGGCCATGACGCTATCTGTGTTTTTGTAGATAGGCTTACCAAGATGGTAAGAATGGCCCCCACAACATCAGACGTCGATGCGGTGGTGACCGCTAGACTATTTATAGACCATGTGTTTAGACACCATGGTATGTGTGAGACACTAATATCAGACCGCGGAACACAGTTTACATCAAAGTTCTTCAAGGCCCTTATGGAGCAATTGGAGATCGACCAGGCGCTGAGTACAGCGTACCATCCGCAAACTGATGGCCAAACAGAGCGGATGAATAGGATTCTAGAAGATACGCTATGCCACTATGTTGGCCCACAGCAGGACCAATGGGATTTACATCTCCCATTGGTAGAGTTTGCTATAAACAACTCAAAGCAGGGGAGCACAAAGTATACGCTCTTTTATCTAAACTACGGGCGACATCCAGTGACTCCAACAACCTTAGGCCTGCAGCATAGTCGGGAACATCGTGAAATACAATGTAGACTCAGGGATGAGCAGTAGACGGACCTTCAGGACAAATTGCCAGCGGTCAAGCAATTTGTAAATGAGATTGACATTGTGCTCAATGATGCAAAGCAACACCTACAGGCGGCACAGAACAGACAAAAACAGTATGCAGATGCGCGCAGGTCCGATGTTGCATATCAGGTTGGAGACATGGTGTTGCTCTCCAGCAAAAATATAAAACTCAGACATCCGGGATCTAGGAAGCTACTTCCCTTGTGGTTGGGACCCTTCCGGATCATTGAACAGATCAACCCAGTGGCTTACAAGTTGGAGCTCCCCGATTCTATGCGAGCTCTCCATCCAGTATTTCATGTATCTGTATTGAGTCAATACAAATCAGGTCCAGGTCTCACTCGTCCCCCTCCTCCAGTGGAGTTGGATGGTGAGCTGGAATACGAGGTGGAACGGATTCTCGACAAAAGACTTAGTCAGTTCCGTTCCCGGCATAAGAAGGTGCCACAATACCTTGTTAAATAGAAAGGCTTTGGCCATGAACACAACACATGGGAGCCTTTACAGAACCTGACGCATTGCAATGAGCTCTTACAGGCCTACGAACTGCAGCAGCAGTCGTCTGGATCCGGCCCTGCGATTGGTCGCCGACGCAGAGGTGGTCTGAAAAGGACTCGAGTGACGACTTGAGTATTGTCAGGCTGACACACAGTGTGCATTTGCGTTCAGGATGCAGACGTAGCTGCAGGGTGGACCCCTCGCACTACGGGCCGTTCGGGTTCAGGTGGTGGTCGCGGCCGTGGCCGTGGCGCCCCTCGTCCGGCACCATGATGCAGGCCTCGTTTGGGGATTTGGGTTGATACACAGACAGACTGTGACTGCCAGTTCTGTGGCCCTCTGATTGGGATCCATCAGGTGTCAGCATCAGGCATCAGACTCTTGTGGATGACCGCACATTTCTTTCCAGTGGACCCATGGTTGGGTTGTGTTGTACATGTCATGCCTTTGTGTCGTGTGATA
>CAJHUC010000624.1:0-92897 GCA_905146915.1 Ostreobium quekettii | reverse complement strand
ACCAGGAAGTTGTTGAAGACGTCGACGGCGATAGCACTGAGGATGATGGCATTGATGACGACGGTGTTGACGATGGCACTGATGATGATGGCATCGATGATGATGGTGTGGAGGATGATGACATCGATGATGATGGTGTTGATGACGACGGTATTGATGATGGCGACGTGGAGGCACAAGAGGTGGCAGCCCAGAGTCCAGCAGTCCAGGCCACAGAGACACAGGCTGCCGATGCAGCGACTTTGGAAGTGGAGGAAACTGCAGTTGAAGGCCCAGCCTCAGATTGGGACAGCTCAACACCAGCTGCTCCATCTGCGGACTCCCCCACAACTTCAAGTCCGGTGTCAGAGGTAGAAAGCCAGGCAGCGCAGGAGCCCTCTGTGGACTCAGCTCCTAATCCAGTTGCAGGAGAGGTGACAAGCCCTACGTCTGATGACACACCAGCAGCAGAGCCACCTGCACAAAGCCCCAAATCCGATGAACCAAGTGAGGAGAGCTCGGAGTCAAGTGAACCATCGGCCAGCAGCCCAGACTCTGGGTCCAATGAAGAGAATTCACTTGATTCCAGCACAGAGCCAGCTGCCGCACCTGCTGGCGACAGCCAAGGGTAGTCGATTGAGGAGTCAGGCACCAGAAGGGAAGTGAAATCTGGGCAGGTTTTCATGGGGTATGAATACCGATCTGGAAATTACATAGTCAGCGGTTGGTAGTAGGGTCATGGACGATCCAGTCCCTATGCCGAAAAGTGAAGTCCACAGATTGGGTTGGGAAATTTGCTCAGAATCAGGCTGGCAAATGGCTTGGATGGATTTGCCTGTGGGTCAGCAGCAAGATGGAAATGGCCTGATGTGAATTGTGGTGGCTGGCTTGAGTGGGAGGGTGATTGATCCGCATTCGCCACAGCAACAGATCAAGAATAACTAGAGATCGGCATCCTTCCAGAGACGTTCTCACTGGCCATTGTTGGGTTCGCCTGTGGAAGGGTGCTCATGCTTGGCCTGCATGCTACAATGGTGCACACGTCAAGCTCATGGACGTCAATTGGGGCTTTCAGACCTGGAACATGAAGTTAGGGGGGAACTCTACCAATTGGCTCTGATGCACATGCTGGGCGAATTCCACGGTGAAGAGAATGATGTCACATCTGTCCCTGAAAGTGGCACCTAGCGATCAGCGGAGTTCAGACATCATTTTGTGCCATTGGGAATTTCTTGGATGTAAAGGAAATAGCTTCGAATCTTGGGTATGGAATGGGGCGTGTTGTACGGGACACAAATAAGAACGTCTGCCATTGTCAAAATGTAATTGGCTTGTGCAAATCCCAGCTGATGCGTTTGTACGGCAGTTCAATCCTGTCTGTCCATGGAAACCGCATTAGCCGGGGCATTTAGCAAGAGTTTGATGTGCATCTAAACATGCAAGTAGAGATATGCAAATTGCATATAAGGGCTTGCACAACTGCTGTGGAGACTTTCTGAATGCCCAATAACTAGATTGCTAGGTGGTGCACGGTCAGGGATATGTGTTCACAAGCACCGGCTGGACGACCACCACGCAGGGAGGGAATGAAACAGAGAGCATGGATTGAACAACTCTGCAACCGTGGCCACGCATCCCACTCCCTCCATTTTTACACCTCCTGCAGTAATTCATGCACTCCACAAGAAACTGTTCCCAGCCCCAACCCCCAGAGTGCCTGTCGACGCCCCCGTCCCCCGCTTTTGGTTTTGCTCCTGTAGTCACCCTGTCCCCATCGCGCCAAAAAGTGGCAAGTGCCCAGCTGCTCCCGTTGTGAGGGGTAGCTCCTACGTGTTGCCCATTCTCCTGCCTCAGTTCACATAGCAGTGCGCGCATGAACGCCCAACTGACACGGCACATCCCAGTTCTCTTGCCTTGCAAGAATCCCGAGCAACAATTATTCGACCAACAATTCCAAGCAAGATTTTCTACGCGTCTCTGTCCCATCGTTGCAACTCTCAGGTCCCCGAGTTCAGATAGGGCCAGCAAGTCCGGTCCTGGGGGCCAGGAGCCTGCAGGTCAGGGGCCAGGGGCCCAGAGCCTCCGGCAAGCTCCCTGGGGCATGGAGCGTGCTGGTCGGTCCAGGCGCCCATACCTGCCGCTAGGGTCCCTGGGGCCCAGAGCGTGCCGGTCGGGCCCCGCCGCCCAGGGCTCAGGACATGGCGTACCGCTTGGTCCACTCCGCCGCCACACGGTCGTGCTCCTCCCTGTCCGACAACAGCTCCTGCGCGATGTTGGGCACCAGGGGGTCATGCGGGTTGGGCTCGCTCAGCAGGGCGCTCACGGACAGGAGGATCTTGGACACCGTCAGCGCCGGGCTCCACTGGTCCTTGAGCACATCCAGGCATATCTGGCCGGAGTTGTTGACGTTGCAGTGGTAGATGCGTGTCTTGAACACGACCTGCAGGGCCAAACCGATGGTCGCCAAAGGGGCACACAGGGGGCGTGCTTGGCTATGAGGATAAAGTGTGGTCGGGTGTGCACATGATGGCGAAGTTTGGGGGGTGCCCTGGGTGCCGCACGATGGGCCAACAGTCGTTTCCATTTCTATTTGTGAGGTGGAGACTGTAGGTGTCTGTGCTTGTTTGCAAATTGTTTGTAAACAAATTTCAACTATATATGTACTAATTAATCAGCTGATGTTAATGTTGTCAATATTCAAACAACCTTCATGAATTGCCAAAATCGAAATAACAGCATTACTAAAATTCAGCACACAAGTTATTCCAATTTTAAATTGGCAGAGTGGTCCGCTTTCACTGCGACCATGGCTGTTCACTGATTGGAATTATGCCTCTATAAAAGAATTTTACCATCCTTGCCCTGGTTGAAGAAAATTGGCACTATCCTTGTATGATGCTGTCAGTGCATGCACAAGCACTTCCGAGCTGTGATTGTCTTGGGGGCTTCACGCCTATCAGGGGAGCACTGTTGCCAGAGCTACTGAGCGCATGACATTTGTTTCTGCTGTCTACTTTTATCCACTGCCCAAGTGCATCTGTCATCCACCTGATAGGACAGAAACTGGCCCACAACTCCATTCTGGAACAAGCTTCAGATGACACCTAATTGGACCTGTTGCCATGCTGTCAGCTGCTGCTCCAACCCACAGCTGTTCGATAGCCCCCTTCATCTACTTGAAGTGAGCGCCCAGACACAAGGGAAATACCCTCACTGAATGCAACAATTGCCAAATTCGAATGGGAACCCAGGTGCTTGTTGGTTGCAAGGACAACTGTGGCCGGGCGAATTGTTCAGTGGGGCTTAGAGCCAATGTGGAACTACAGACTCTCAGATTATTGGCATCAGGGATGCAAATGGGGACATTTGGGCGTTGAAAGAAGGAACTGATGCCACCGATGATCATCGCCATGCAAGCGATTATGCTGAGCTCTCGATGCTCAATGCAAGCTAAGTAAAAGGAATGTTCACGCCATGCCGTCCCCATAAAACGAGGGCACAACCTCACGTTCGAAATTTGCAGAGCTTTCTGGCGAAGAAGACAAGCCACAAACAGGGCATCCCAACCAAAGCCGTCTTGGGATCATTTTCCATATTGTGGGAATCATGCCAGCACCTATTACAAGGAGGACAAGCGAGCAGCTCTCAACAGGCGGAAAACAGTCTGTTTGATGCCCCGCCCCACTACAAACCAGTGTTTTCGAGATTTTTTGTGGCACCGTGAACGGGGCCAAGTAATACCCAGCCAGCCCCGTTTGCACCCAACCGCTCAGCGCCTTCACGGACGCCTCGCCCGCCAGGACTCCAATCACACACCAATATCCAAACACACGGGCAAGGAGCCAATAAAATGGACGGATCGGGGACACACACAAAGTTCCTGGGGGCAAACACGTCCATCATCGCCTGGTGCGAGGGCATTGCTTTGTCTTGTCGAAGGCAAGGCAAAGACCAAGTAACAGGGCATTAGCCCCACCCCGCCCCCCGCCCCCTGAGTGCATGTTGTCTTGCGTCTTGAGTTGCTTGTGTTTTGTGCTCATCTTTGCGCATCGGAGGCTCTGTACCATCTTCTCACAGCATGGAAAGAGCCTCGCAAGCAGGGAGGTGGTGCCCTTTGTATGGGCTGTTTCTTTCTCTCTCTGTTACAAATCTTGTCCCCCCCCCGCCCGGGTTCCCTTTGTCAGTGAACATGCTACGTTGACACTTCATATTCCCTCCTTATCCGCCCTGCTTTGGCTCGGGGCTCCCGCCTTATCTCCCTGAAGGTGGAGCAAAGTGGGACTGTGCTTCGTCATTCCGTCTTGCAACAATCCCACCCACCCCCACCCACCCCCACCCACCCCGGGCCCTAGCCGCTCGATTCGGCCCGCACTCGCCTTGGGCGCCCGGAAGGGGTAGTCCGTTGGAAAGTGGATGTCCAGGAAGAAGATCCCGCCCGCGTAGGGCGTGCCGTCCGGGCCCTGCAGGCTGGACGTCCACTCGTACAGGTTGTCCTCCTTGGGCCCCGCCGTACAGTTGGCGGGCGGGTCCAGGCAGATCTCCGCCAGCTCCTTCTGGATCCGCCGCAGGGAGGGCGCCCCGCAGGCGGCCCGCCCACGCCGTTCGGCGTCCCCGCGCCCGTCCGCCGATGGCGCGGACGCGCGAGGCATGGGGGCCGCTCGGAGTGGGGATCTGGGATGGGGCGCCGGGCTGCGTGAGGATCCGGGTCGAGAGAGGGGGCCCTGGTCGCCCGCGTGGCCGGTGGCTTGGGGAAGGGAGCGGGGGGTCGGGGCTTAAGGCGTTGGGCGCGGGGAAGGGCCGGGGGCGGGGGACAGATAAGCAGACGCCCAACGCCATGACTCATGGCGCCATAACTTGTGGCCCTGAGGTCCCGGTCGAACACTTTTCGAATTGTTTCCTTTCCTTGCCATTTTTGCGGGTTTTTTGGGTTTTCTGGGAATTTTTTGTGTGGAACCCAACCAAACAAGGGCTGCCCTGCACCCTGTTTGTTGGAAAGCTATGCGTTGAGCATTGTTGCCACGGACGGCTGGCATTGTGGAAGACCGTTGCGGCGGCAGTGTGGGGCCCACGCTGCCGGCGTCACCGCCTTGTTGGTGCAAGGGCAGACATAGAGACATATTCGATTTACTTTGATTATATTTTGATTGCTGATCTACCAGGGCATCACCTGAAGTGCCGAAGTTCTCTTTTGTCCTTCTTGAGACCAAGAATCTTTGGGATTCGAACAACTTTGGGGGCTTCACAGCGCCTTGCACTCTCTTGTTAGGTGGCACAAGGCCCACACGTCTGGCGCTGGCACCGGGGAGGCACCTGGACACTGAAATGTGATGTGCTATTTTGGAGTCCAATCAAAAGGGCGACGTTGTGTTGATTCTGATCAGACGCAGTCGGATGTATCACAGGCATTTGAGACAGTCGTCAGACTGGGGGTTGTTGTCAAGAGCACGGCCGTGATTCTACGCTCACCTTTCTGAAAACGCGGCGCCGCGTTCCCGGGCACCCTCCTGCCCCCTCCATCCGCTGGCCTGCCCTGCCGTCCTCGTGCTTATCTGGGATTGTGACTTGGCAATGCCTCACCCGGGCGCGCGCCGAGCAGCGCAAGGAGGGGTTGAAGGAGCGTGCTGAGAAGAGCACGCAGGGAACTGTTTTGTTGTCTAAAGCAAGCCAACATTCTTTGACGATCCATGGGAATTTGCAATTTCCTGATCTGGGGTTCCTCATGAGCGCCAACAGTGGCAGGACTGCCAAATGCGAACCACAAACGTATTGCGGCCTTTCCGGGCGCTCTTGGGGCGCAATGAGATATTCCATTGGCAGCAGCTGCATGGCGTCGAAACATGGCCGTAAAGGGCATTTTACTGCCAGCAGTAAAAACGCCATCATGGTAATGCTTGTGCACTCAAGACCAAACACGACACTGCACCAAGGGATATTATGGCAGACTTCCAGCGGTTGGTGCTGGTGCCAATATCAAGTCGGAAATGAGGTGTGTCCCGATGCCGCATCACTGCTGTCGGAACTCTCCAGTGCCTAGACAGTGGATACTCAAGGCTTGGGAAAGCTGCGAGCACTCACTGTGTTTCTGAAATCGCAATTTCTCACGACGGCGGTTTCCAACATGACAAGGATTTATCAATGTTTCGTTCCAGAAACTTCAGGTCTTGTTGGATATTGATCCAATAATCAAACGTCCACACTTCCAAATGCATGTTGAGTGTCAGGCCAAGATCTAAAATGATGGCATCGCATGGAGCGCAGCATCGACCACCTGTGGTACAGCGCATTCCCAGGCCAACGAATGGCGGTAAACCTACAAGTGTTAGCTTGTACTTAAGCCTCTTTCCCGCAACAATGCCATCGGTCATGAAATATTCGATTGCTGTAAGCCTGGGCCAAGAAGCGCTGCAACCAATCGTTCTATGCCCCGGTGAAGAGTAGCTGGAATTCGGCGTTGCGGAATCCCACTTTCTTTCAGCCGCAGCCACATGAGGTGAATGCAGCCGCGACAGCTCCATGCATCTCTCAGATAGGGTGTGTCCGCACAGACGCTACTCAACAGCTAAGCAGCGCAGTTCGCCCTTTTGCAAATCTCTTGTATGCACCACGACCCGCACGGATGGTGCGCTGGTCTATTGGGAGGCGGCGTCTTGCCCCCTAACAACGCCGACCTCTGCTGGACGGACGATGCGGTCGTGCATCCTGTAGCCACTCTGTGGCACACACAGCAACGGTCTCACTCCACAGGCAAAAAAGCACCACACTCACCAGATTCCGGACGTGCGTAACTAAAGTTTTTCAGATGCAGAATTAATTTACAGATATTTCGCATTTCAAAGGTGCGCATCCGGCGAAGAACATGCCAAAGTGCAGCCCATGCACATATTGACGGGCTTTCTTTCCTTTCCTTTTGTGTGGCGGTGTGGGTGAGAAGGGGAAGGGGCACATCCCCAACCGATTGTTTCCAAACGCTCTCCCAAAAGCATGTCAGTCAGTTGCGCTTTCAGCAGTGCTCTGCCTTGAATTTTCTTGGTTTTCGGTCACTACTGCACAGCCATATCCACATTTGGTTGCCGCCTTAACGTACTTGGCAATCTAATGTCCTGAGCAGAAAGCGAGATCGCTTCAGGGCTGCCATTACCATCAGCAAAGCTGGTATCGACTTTGTGTTCTGGTCTTTGACGCATAGTTTAGACAGACAACACCAAATGCTCGAGTTTCTGGCTCCCCGGGGAATAAAAAAAATGGTGCAGCTTCAGACGCAAAATTTGACACATCAAAATGAGCATGGATTGTGACAGTGAGTGTAATGTGTCTGTCTTTCCAAAGTCTGGTCTGCTCTTCCGGCCAGACTACCAAGGAACAAGTGCAACATGGGCATGGCAGCGAAAGCTCCTCACCTTTTGTTTCACAATTTGGGCACGAATTAACGCTCCATGGCTGTTATAATAATTGTTGCTACACAGGCAACATAGGAAATAAACAATCCGGGTTGTTGACATCAACGTCCCACAGTCCCTTCCAACATTACCTAGTGTCCCCACACAATGCACTGATCTCGTAACTCTTGCACAGCTCACACAATTGCCAGAGAACAACTTCGGAAGCTGCCAGGACTGCCCACCATTACCTTGGCAGATGCAAGGAACATGGTCTGTCATTTACCACAGATTGACCAAAGACGAATGATGCAAGCACCTCCTGACTGTGGCTCTGTCTGCTGTTTGCATGCTTGATAGATGCATTACACAATCTGACCGGTTCTTGCCCTGCTGATTCGCATTGCACCACCAGAAGGCAACATGGATGCTGTTTCGCAGGAGATGATTCTTGGAAACCGATGCTTGCATCACAGGATAACACATGTTGTTCCCAATTCCAAGTACATGATGGCATGCTCACCCTCCAAGCACTGCTGTGGAGCCAGAACACATCATACCTTGGAAACGACGGCGATGGTGCCTGGCTCTTTCTCTGGGTCTTCCAGTTCGAAAAGGGCATTGTGCAGATGTGGGTCAAAGTGCTCATTGACAGGTCTATACTTTTCCACACCATTCTTCTGGAAAACCTGCGCACCATGCCAGCTGCACATGAGGCCAATGCGGGAGTGCTCACATGCCCGCAGTTCTACCCTTCATTTCCTCTTTTAGGACTGTCATGCAAGCCTTTTGTGACAAAGCTGTGATGCGCAGGGATGCCAGCAAAGGTACCAGCTGCAATATGTTTGTGCATTGGAACACACTGCAAACTGATTGGCACCAGCAGCAAGTTCCCAAATGCCCAGAAGTGGAGAGAGCAGTGGGCAACAGAGGTTTGTTTTTGCTGACTTCCTGTGCCTCGGAAGGAGAAGAACGCCTGAATTATATGAAGGCTTATCATGCCATACATATTCGTATACCGTCAATTCCCTAGGAAAACTGATCTGGGGATTGCACCCTTTGCGGCCTCAAAGAGTGGGTTGGATAAACACTACTAATGAACTTGTGGCCAGGGGTTTGGCATGCTACATTAATGGAAGGTGTCCGAAACCTGTAAGCACAAATCTTCTCTGACACAGGAGACTAGTGACAGAACTTCAGAGGTTGAAGCTCATTCTGTGATGGGAGATAAGCTACATGACAACAGTTACACCCTTCACCTTCACATATAAGTCCATTCCTTGTTGCGTGCTTGAATGGGTCAAGTGGTACCCTGTGGGCGATCCGTGTATGAAACTGAAGGCGCACAATGGCATCACTCAATTTGCCTAGCGCGTATATTTATCTCCATACCAAGTAGTCTTGAATCCGGTACCAAACTCTCCCATACCCAATAAAATTGAAACTAGCACCAAACAATATTGAATCGAGTACCAAACTGCCAACGTACTAAATAAGATTGAAACTAGTACCAATGCATGTTGATTCTGGTACCAAAGTTCGCGCCGGTACCAAAAATGTTGAATGGTGTACCAAAATATGTTGAACCCAGTACCAATTAGTCATCGAATGGCAGCTTGCCACCAGCCCTGCGACCAGCACTGGGCTTGCACTTGGTTTAGGGTTAGGTTTTAGAGTTTTTTAGGGTTCAGGTTTTCGGTTTTAGGGTTTAGGGTTTATGAGCCCTGTATGGTGGCGGCGATTTGATGACCAATTGGTGTTGTTTCAACATTTTTTGGTACAACATTCACTGTCTTGGTACCGGCGCGAGTTTGGTACCAGACTCAATATGCGTTGGTACAAGTTTCAATTATATTTGGTACGTTGGCAGTTTGGTACTCGATTCAATATTGTTTGGTGCTAGTTTCAATTTTCATTTGGTACGGCAGGAGTTTGGTACCAGATTCAGTATTATTTTGTACAGGGTTGAATAGGTTCCATTTGCATGTTCCATATGTGAAGTAGAAACTGGTGGTGCAAGCGGTCATCGGTGACAGAAGCGGTCCACAGCAACAAGGGTCTGTGCATGGGACCATGATTATTACTGATTGCCATGCACAAGCTGGATTGGAACCATGGTTGTCACCAGAGGAGGAGGAAGGATAAAAGCACTTGGGTCTATAGGGAGCCAGGAACCTCTGCACTTTGGGTGGGCCTTGGACCACACCTGAACGAGCATCTTGTCAGTGAGCCTCACGCCATCCAACAGCCCCTTGAACACCATCTTCAGCTGGTCGTCGTCGCCCGTAGATGGCTGCTCCTCGATGTTGCTGAATTCAGGAGGAATGGTCTCCGTGGCACGTTCCAGAGTATCCGCCACCTCCAACAAGTCCTTCACAAAATTCTGTTCCAGCACACCTCTTCAAGCTCAGACATGCTTTAGTCTCTGTAAGATGGCTCATCCCATCCAGCACAACAATTGGACCATCCTTGTGTGTGGTTGCCAGGTGTGACATCTTTTCGTACAGGGAACTTCAAGTGAACACCAGGGAAGGCACCTCAGCTCAGAAGTCAATTGACCAGATATGTACCACAATTGAATCACTGCCAGCCCCGCCACTTCGGCTTGATCCGTACTTTGGTGTGACTGAGTGCTGACCATGCAGCGGGGCCATCACCCTGATTGTGCACACATGGTGCCTTGTCACATGTGATATTCTCTTGCACCAGGCAGGCCCAGGTCAAAGGTCTGATGAGCGATGCCATTATATGATTGTGTACTTCCAATTTGAGCTATGCAGAATAACTGCTCCCCAACTATCCAGGATACATTTCTTGCTGTCGTGTGGATGAGCCTGAAGTCTCCATTGGGCTCCTCTGGCCCCCAATATAAGAAAACAACACAAAGCAGCATTGCAAGCGAGTAGTTCTTCAAATGATGTCCTTAGCCAAATCCTTTCATGTCTTCTCCATATTCCAAAACAAGTCCCTTGAGAAATCAGGACAGTTGTTATTGGAAAATTAGAGGCATCAAATTTTTCACATGGACATTCCTAGCCTTGTGCACCAAGTTGTCCATTCCAGTTTCTACCCCATCAGGGCCCAAAATGTTATACGGTTCTCTCCCCTCTCTTCCTTTCCTTGACTCCTGATGCAAGTGCTCAGCATTGTAAGAGGAAAGTAGAAAGGAAATGGCAGACCAAACCACAGGCAGATGTTTTTGCATGCTCTAACAAACAATGTGGCTCTGGCATGGAATGAATCACAAGAAGCACATGAGGGACTGGGCTGGGCACACCTTTAACATGGGTGCACATGAAATGACAACAGCCTCAAAATGGGAACCATTGAATGGTCGAAACTGGATACAGTGCTGGCTCCTCTAAGCCCATGCTAACACTGCTCCAGCTGATATGTTGAAACTCTCCCTGAGGTAGTGCACAAAGAGCAGCAGATTGCTGAAGCATTTCAAACGTTTTTGCTACCTTGCAGTGTGCATGCAATGGGGATGTGTCCCAGGAAGAGCTCATCCCCACGGTTGCGTGCAATCCCTCCGATGCACAGAGATTTCCACACGCTCCTTGTGGTGCAGAATAGAGCATAGAAAAGCCAATCTTGGGAGGGCGGTTCCCATTGCATGACAAGCCCTTTTTCTGTCCAAACGGCATTCTTTGTAGGCACGCGCCCCTGGATGTCTGGGGTGCATGGACGCTCACCTGGACGGCATATTTCTTTGTCACTTCAGACTGCCGTGCAGCTCTCTGCCTCATGTTCTCAAGATCGGCGTATGCCCTCAAATGCTTGTCCTGCAGCTCCTCCACCTGCAGACAACCCCGGCATTAATCACCTGGTTGCCTGGAAAGCCATCTTGATCGCCACAAAAACACCTGATTTTGTGCCTGGTACTCAAGTTGCGAACGCATGCATCGCTGATAATGCGCAAACTATCCAAGTGGGCAGGCACAATCCCGCATCTCACAGGGTGCGCGGCCTCAATTGCTATCTTGGGAGGAGTTGGCCGTTAATGCACGCTCTTCCACTGCGTCTCGGGAGCTTTCCCGTCCACTTTCAGTCCCAACGAGTGCCTTTCGGGCTCGCGGATCGCCCACCTTCTCCTGCAGGGCATCCATTTCGCGCGTCTTCAGCCGCAGCTCCTCTCGCAGCTCCTGCTCCTCCCCGGCGTCGATGCCCTCCCTCCCACCGTCCCCATCCTCTCCAGATGCCTGCGAAGGCCCCTCCGCCTCGGCGCCATCGCCAGACGCGCTCGCGCCGGCTGCGGCGTCGCCATCACCGCCCTTCGCGCCCTGCGACGCCGCACCTTCGCCACCCAGAGCTCCTGATTCGGCCTCTTCCCCCTTCTCCGCCTCAACTCCATCCTGCTTTCTCTTTTCTTCTGCACCATTCTTTTTCTTTCCGCCAGCAGCCTCCGCGCCCGCGGACGCGAAGCCCCTCGCGCAATGGCGCATGCCGCCACAATGGTCGAAACATCCAATCTGCATTCCACCCACCAAAAACCCAGAATCCATCACGCTGCACCTCCGGCGAAGCCTCGCAAGGCATTGGCGTCATCGCAGCCAGACGCCCGCTCGCCAACAATTTGGCGATGGACCATTCGGCGCACCTGGACGTCGGGGAGGCATGTCCTCAATCGAGTCTGCGCGTCCGCCAGGGAGCCGCTGCAGGCGCGGCCCAGCCGCGAGAGCCCGAGGGTGCACACCCGCCTCAAGGCGCTGTGCAGCATTTCTTCGTTCGGGCGGCGCGGCAACAGTCGCTGCTGTGTCGTTGAACGTCTCCAGAGTTGACCCCGTTCGCCGCCTGCCGACGCCGAATAGCCAACTCAATGGTATTTGAGTCCAATTTAGTCCCATTCAGACATCCGCACTGCGCACTGCGCACGGCACATTGCGGCCAGCACTCGTGGCTGTGAAAAGCGGCCGCCGCGGAGGTGCTGCTTTCCTCAGCGTCCCTCACATTTCAAAATACGGAACAAATGCGTAGACGATAAAATTAAGAATCACAAGAAACTTCTCTGCTCCATTATTTTCGATCCCAAGCTCAATAACCACCACGGTGGATGTTGCTGGCAGCCTTGGCAACGGATGGCTCGCCTTGCCATGCTGGAAAGGACCAGAGGACCGCTGGCTTTTTGGCTTTTTGGATGTTTAGCCCCCTTGATGGCTCTGCCACCCTGCGCTTGAGCATCGAACCTTCTTTTGCCGTTGTGACAAGGACAACAACCAAAGCCAGCGCCTCGAGTCGAAACCCTCGACTCTCCGCCGTGCCAAACGTAGAATACTCAACCCTGCCGCATAGAAACGTTACGCTTGGCCTTTTTGGCGTAGAAAAGGTAAATGTGGCCATATTTTGCGGAGCAACACAAAAAAAGCCACGTATATTCAATTCCGTACCAAATAATATTGAATCTGGTAGCAAACCGCTGCCATACCGCATGAAATTGAAATAACACCAAATAATATTGAATCTGGCACCAAACTGCTAACGTACCAAATAAAATTGAAAATAGTATCAAGTAATATTGAATCTGATACCGAATTCGCGCGGGTACCAAAAATGTTGAACGGCTTAAGAATAGTGTCGAACCCAGTACCAATTAGCCATCGAATGGCAACCTGCGACCAGCTCTGCGACCAGCACTGGGCCTGCAGTTGGTTGATTGGTTTGGTTTTCAGGGCTTAGGGTTTAGGGTGTACGAGCCCTGTATGGTGGCGGCGATTTGATGTCCAATTGGCACTGGGTTCAGCATGTTTTTGTACGGAGTTAAATAGGTTCCAAAAGAAAGAAACAATGCTCTGAAAAAAATGTAGAGCAAAAGGCGTAACGGTAAACTTTTCTGATGCGGAAGGGTTGCATATTTTAAGATGCGTCAGGGCATCCCTTTCCAGTTTCTGGCAGCGGCCCAGCAGTTTCACACGGTCTATCTCCAGGGGCTCCCAAGCGATGTGCCTCTGCCCGGAAATCAACGCACTAAATGAAACCAGACGCACAAAATGGGGCTCGGGGGCTGGACACCCCACGGTGCGCCGCACCCGCGCAAACACGCCGACGGGCAAGCCCCCCTCACCAGTGCCCCACTCCCGCAACCCGTCTTTCACCCCCAGCTCGAACGCTCATCCCATCAAGAAGGGAACGGACTTGAGCGGAGGGCGGACCCGCGCCGGCGATCCAATCGCCCCGCCGCGGCCCCCCGCGCGGGGGAGCCGTACCTGCGGCCGCGCTGCATCGGTGCGGGAGAGAATCGGCGCCGGCCTGTCGCCCGGGTGGATCATTTTGGCTGGGGTAGAATCTCGCTCTTCCGAGCTGGAGGTGGTGGGGGCGTGAGCTGCTGGGTAGCGGCGCCCAGCGGCCGGGATGGCGTCCTACCAGCAGGTGATTGTGGGTTGCCAATGGCGGGGGTTTTCTCGCAGTGCTGCAGGGGGGTGGGATGGGAAGGGAGGTCTGCTGGCGGCATCTGATGGTGGCTGCCCAGAGGGTGGATGTGCGGAGGAAGGGATTGGGGGTGAGGGTGGGCGACCTTGGGAGGACGGGCCCCCCGGTCTGAACCATTGCGGGCCTCTTGTCGGTTTGGCTGAGCTCCGATACCGGCCAGACCGGCTGTGAGCCGCTCGATCTTGAGCGCCTCGTTGCGTGGCGACCCAATCGGGCGTTAGGGGAGGGATTGGAGCTAGGGGCGCCTGCGTCCCCCATAGGGCCGTTACCACAGCTCTGCACGTGCCAGACCTTGCTGGTGTCCCGTCGGTGTTGTTAACGCGTCAGCCACCTGCCAAGGTGCCACCTTTGGTGGAGAGCATGGTGGTTTCCAGTGAGCCGTTGGTTCCTTGGCGACGAAAACACACCATGGCCCACAGGGTTGCAGTGCACTTTGCATAGTGTTTGGTGAATTGCGGCAGACCGCCACCGCGGCGCCGTCTGCTGCCTGCTTGGATTGAGAAGACAGGCGCCATCACTTTGGCTTGGCTATTATCAGCACATTACCTTACTGATACGAAAATCGGCCAACTTATGAATCGTTCAGATGCAGCTCAGCCGTGTCTGGCTTTTGCATGCAGCACGACGAGTCTGGGCTGTTCGGTGGACACGCACTCACACAGCAAACATCCTACACAGCCATTTTGGAAAGATGGATCCCAAGCTGCCGGCAACTGGCTGGTCCTGCCCACACTGACTGTGTGGATAAATTTCCACTTAAATGAGTTCTTTCCCTTTTAGCGCGCCGAATGAGGTTCATCTTTCATGAACTGGTGTAACAGTTGTGAAGGGGGCAGTGGCATGGTCCTGATGCAGCTGAACACTCTGCAGCAGAAGTAACTCAGCGACAGCCTAGTGCAGATGGCCACCTTTTGTTTGTGGGGACATGCCTTGTTTGGGAGCTGGGAGCTGTGACTATGCTTGATTGTGCAACTGCATTGCCTATGATGTACCATGTCCTCTATCAGGCCATAAAACCATGGGTGGGGGTTGGGGAAAAAGTCGATGTTGAGCCCCACTGAGAGGAGCCTGTACTTTCAGGCAAGGATTTCTTGTCTTACCTGGCTGCCAGAGTATGACCCTTCCAGAGCCATGTATGTCCAAGTAATGCACCGAAACTGCACTGTGAGATCTTGTCTCCTTGTGTACATCTTGCAGCTGACCATGTACACTGAATCCAGCACTGTTGCTCTATTTCTTCATTGTCTACCCTGCTCTTTTGTGAGCTGTTGTGTTATTGTGTTGCTATGTGCCACATCTGGAGAGCTCGAAATCACCTTGAACACCATTTTCCTAACATATCAAGACTGCCCCCTACATTCATATGGCAAAGTCTGGCAGCCAGGCTGGCAGTGGGTTGCTGCTCTCCCATTCAGTTGCTGCCAACGATAGTTGTGTTTGCCTAAATTTTATCCTGGGACATTGCTGACCTCCACCTTTGTGCATTTGCCCAGGGCACGTTCAACACACAGCCGAATGTTGCCGTCCAGGACCCATATGCAGGAACTGCAACGGCCACGAACTACATGTCTTACATGAATCAGGGGGTTGCTCAGCCACAGCCAATGGTTGGTGCTGCCCAGGCTGGGGCTCAGCAGTATGTGGGACAGCAGCAGTTCCAGCAATACCAGCAGGGCATTAACTATGCCAACTACACTGCACAGCAGTTCCAACAGATGTATGGACAGCAGTTTGGTCAGCCTGGTGCACAGTCACCTTACAGCCAGACCACAACACAGCCGATGTACAATCAGGCTGCCGCACAGTCCCATTATACTGGGGGCATGACTTACCCTACTGGCGCCACCTATGGGACACCAGAAGCAGCAGGGGGACTGACAGGGGCTGTCGATTACGACCCACGAAGCCATGCGGAGGGCCAGCAGCAGGTGACATGATGTTCTGTTGCCCAAGGGCCCGCTGCCAGCAAAGCACCCTTTGGTTTGTTTTCTGGTCCATTTATCATGCAACCTATCTGTATCCCATTTTGAGGAGTCATGCATCTGTTTCTACACCACCTTTGAGCTCGCCAGTGGTTCTATATTTGTTGTATTGCTCTGCATTCTGTTGGACACATTGCATTTGGATGTGACACCCTTGGCATATTGTTGTGTGGTTTGGATCATGCATCCAGAGACTTTGGGGCCAGGGAGCTCTGAATTGTGCCTCCCAAACCCATTCATGGATTGCAGGCATTGTCCGCAGTACACCCTCAGTGCTGAATGAATCTTTTTCCTGTTTCCCAATGAACCTGTGTATTGAGAACAAAATGTATTCATGAATGCCCAGTTTTCACCAACAACTAAAACCAATGGCCAAACCGTGACCAGAACCTACAGAGTGATCGTTAGGGATAGGGATCAATGGTTCAGACAGATCTGTGCCATTTTTTGTTCTATCTCACATGCTCTTGAGTCTATTGTGCGATGCACAATTTGATCTGTGCACTCCTAACCACTGAATGCAAACTAGTTCACGTCAATTCAATTCAATCTGAAAGCCCCTTTTGTTAAATGTTCCCCTTGATCCCCCTTGAGAAGGCCATGCTGGCCCCAAAGTGGCAAGCAGAAAAATAGAGCTTCCTCTGTATGTTAATGCTGTATTTTTTGGATGTGTTTTGCACACAGCCCACAACTGCTGCTGAGGATGCGGACCCACTGCCACCAGGTCTGCAGCCCGATGACACCCCCGCTGCCATGGCCGCCACTGCTAGTACCACCTCCAACATGGGGGCGGGGGTAGATGCACAAAACATGCAGACTGGCTGGGGCGCCAATCCTTGGGCACTTCAGAGCACTCATCAGCCTCCTGTGGGGCCACAGATGGGGCCAATTTACCAGGTGTGAAGGGCGCCACTGGCTGTAATCCGCAGTAGGCAGCATTTGTGTGTAGGTCTCCTGCATGCATGGCATAAACTTGATGCAGACATTTTGGCAAATGTGGATACATGTGTTGTATGTAACTCGGTTTCCTCCCCCTGCCTCCCTGTGTGCTAGTGGCGATGGCTGCTGTGCCAGCAAGATGGCCGTTGTCTTGATGAGACTTTGATAGTGACAATGCGGAACTGGGATGCAAGAAATCTACAGCGCTTTCATTGATGAAGTGCTAGTGCCATCAGGTCGAAGTGGCACTCCCAGGTCGCAGCATCTGGCCTCAATTTATGTTTGGTGTGTTTCTGTCAGGGCGGCGCTTTTAACAGCACGGGCTATCAAGACCCTTACTACCAATACAATGCACTGGGGCAAGGTGAGCCGTCTGCTGCCATCAAGTCCAGTTTTTTCCTTTCTTGCGCTGGGGACTTCTGACTCCAGCTGGTGGACGTGTTGGGCATTGGCCGACATGGCACAGATATGAATTCTGTTTGGTGTTGTTTTACCATTTATTAACAACAGCAAGATGTACGATTAGAAGAAAGAAACAACAATATTTGCACCTACTATGGAGGATCAATCTGCTGACCCTCCTCTGAGAGTCACTTGGAAGTCTATCTTAGCAATTGTGCCAGTCATTGATCCCTGGTTGCAATCTGTTGTTGATGAACAAAGTAGTTTGCCCTGGAGCTGGTCGGGTGTTGTCCCTGTCTTTCAAGGTCATAATCAGGGGAAAGAACCTTGTGAAAGACATAATCCCTTCATTGAGCAAGTAACAGAATATATCACTGCACGGCTTCCCCCGCTTGCCGTTCTTTCCTTTTTCAGCCAGGCAGCATCAGCAAGTGCGCAGCAATTGGCAATAACAGTGGCAAGTTCGAGTGCCCCTTTTGGCGGGCCGTGCAGCACTTGTGTGTGTCAACCTGAGTGCTGGTTCTTAGGGGATGGGTTCTGTTGTGCTGCCTGCAGAGCACTGTTTGATGTTCAGCATTGCTGACAAACCCGTGTGTATGGAGCCCCAGCTGAAGTTGCTTGTGTTGTTCGATGCTGTGGCAGGAGTGCAGCAGAGCTGGACACAGTATGGCTACACTTACGCTGACCCGAACCAAGTTGCTGCTCCACAGGCACAAGTAGTGGTGCAGAATCACCCTCTGGCCGTGACAAATCAACAACCACAGCCACCTCCTGAGCCCATGACCAATGCCGTTGTTGCTGCCCAGGCCTCTGACAGTAAGCTTGTGTCTGTTGTTATGGCCTGGCAGTTGGCACATAGGGTTCTGTTTGATAAATCTAGCCTGTCCACAGCTGAAGTGTCCTTTCCTAATTTGGGGCAGTATTGTCCACGTGAAAACGAAGGCAGACAGGGGTACCAAAAGTTGATCACCAATGCGATGCCACGGGGCTTGCACACCTGTGGTGCAGTATGGGTGCTGCAGTGCACTTGTTTTTCCTTGTGACACCCATGTTCTGTGCTCATCGTTTGGAGTATTTATTTCTTTGCTGGTGACATACTGAGTTTGGCAGAATGTGGGAAGAATTGGAATATTGAACTTGCGATAATGTTGAGTTGCTTTTGTGGCAACTCCCCTGGTGAATGGGCAAATGTTTGGTTCATTCTTGGCAGATACAGTGAAAGAAATTTCTTTGTGGTTTGTGTGCCGCTGTTGAGATATGGTTGTATTGCTGTGTGTCGTTTGGCTTGGTGTGCTGGGTCTGTTTCGAGACAGCTGTTGTGATGTTGCGACCTGATGCCAACTGCAACTGCATTCTATTGTGGCGGTGCAGGTGCAGCAAACCAAGCTGCACCCGTGCCCCAGGTGTCCCAGACACGCACAGATGGGTAAGTTTGTCATCCAATCGTTACCATGTACACTGCCTCTTATGCGTATTGCCTCATTACTGTGTCTCTTGTATGTTACTCTATCCTTGATAGGATGTGTTACTCTATCCTTGATAGGGTATGTTACCTTATCCTTGATAGTGTGCGTCTGGATTGCAGAGCCGCACTTCTGCATGAAATTGTTGTTGCTGGGATGACTCAGTCTAGATTCTTCTGGGCATTGCTGTCAGTAGTACAGGATCCACCTGATGCTGTACTGACCCAGATGTCCAGGTGCATAGCAACGCTGCCCTTGTGCCCACAAGGCGATGGTGGGCAAAATTTCCTGCAGCAATTTCCAAATGCAACTATTCCTGTTTCTTTGACACATCCACAAAATTCTGACAATGTGAAACAAGTTCAAATGAGTTATGTGGCCTCCAGACTGCATAGGGTAAGGGCCTCCAACAGGTGCCCATAGACCACAGAAATACCTTCTGCACTCTGGTGGTCCTTGTATGCGAACCATTGGGACTGCAGGCTCAAGATGCCAGCATAGCACTGCATTGTCTTGAATGTGTGCCATGTGAACCATGCGATGTGATATGGTGTGACCATGAAGACCGAAGATCTTTCGTAGGTCTGCAGATGTCCACACCATCGCAACTTGTGTTTTGCTCTCTGCTGTGCTGTACTCTCCTCTTGTTGTGTTGGGCCTTGCACTATTTATCTGAGCAAAGGTCATCTGGTCTCACAGACCGGATGTTGAATCCTGAAGCAACCGCTTGTGGGTCCCATGCACTGACAGCACAGCATTGACTGAACTTGCCATCGAATTGACCAGTCAACTGTGTCGATTAGGTCTGGGTGGCAAACAACCCAAAGCACTGGCATGACCGGCACTGTGCAGCCCTTCTTCATCAAGCCGAATGTCCCAAAGCAGAGGGCAAGGAGTCCCATGCGCAGGGCTGTGAAGACCCAGCCAGCCGATCAATCTCCACAGTACACAAAGGTGTGCCTTGTGCGACGTCTGTCCTTGGCATGTGGGCTGGGCAATGCATTTCAATTGGCAGTGACTGTCACTTGCTGCTGTAGTCCTTGCCAGAAGAGTTCTGCTTTGGTAGCATGTGCCCAGAATGTGTGACCCTCACACCTTCCAGGCGTTGTTGTGCAACTGGTAATCTAGTTTAAATCATCTATCATCATCTGCGTATTCTTTGCAGAACAATACAGGTAGGGATGGAAGAAATAGTGGTTTATGTAATAGTATGAATCAATGGGAATGAATGTAAGTCAGCACACAAAAACAATCGCTGCTTGATAAATGCCACACTGGCCTGACATCTTGGGGAAGTCTGCACAACACGTGGCAATCTGTGTAAATGACACAGTTGCTGCTGCACCAGGTGCCCGATGCAGCCAAGCCATCTGCGGAGCCGTTTCCAGGCTCCCTCAAGTGTTTCGCGGAGCGGTTCTTCAACCGGTACCCTGAGAAGCACTACCCCAACGCGCCTCACAAGCTCGAGGTCCTCATCCACGACGCCAGGGCCAAAGGCGAGCTGTGGTCCCGCAACTGGGATGCCTTCCCCTTGCCTGAGCTGGACCAGCAGCCTCCCCCGGCAGCGGACTCGGTGGCCCAGAACTTGTCAAGGTGTGTGGTTCCATGCTGCTTGTGTTTGTGGGACTGTGACGTGGCACTGCCTTTGCAAGTGGAGGGTGGGTGCTATATTCTTCTGCTTATATTCCTTTGGAATGACAAAATGGCGCCCCCGCACCATGCAGACGATGATGCGCATGTATCCATTCAGAACATCTCTTTCGAAGTGTGGTGGGTGCTGATAGTCGGATGTTAGTGTGGAGGAATGTCCAGCAGGGTCGTTTAGGTGAAGCAATGAAGAACTCCTGCAGAAGGACAAACTTAGATTCATAGAAGACTTGAGTGGACGCCTGGCTTGAAAACTGGCCAGTAACATCTATGCTTGCAATGTGGAAGCACAGCGATAAAGATGAAGGTGGAGATTGTAGTGCAGGAGGAGAACAGATCAAGGAGCATGTTCGGTACCCGTAGTATTTGTGATTCCAAGGGCATTACCATTTTGCATTAGTCCTCCCTGAACATGCCCTTTTCTGCTTTTACTGCGCTGTGGAACAGCAGAAGGGAGCGTCGCCCAAACAGGTGGAGTGCTTGGACGGAAAATAATGAAACCGCCAGGGAGAGCCACACGTCCACGTCACAACGAGCCCATTCCAAGCAGGGAGGTGTCAATGCCAGCGACAGGGGCTGGGCTGGCGTCGAAGCAGATGTCAGCCTGAGGGATGGTGAAAGGGTGGGCAAGTCGCACATCATTCGGAAGGCTCGCCAGGCGTTCAAGGAGGATGATCTTGATGCCATGCAGGAGTCGGTCAGCCTGTCAAACTGGGACAACCAATGGGAGGGAGGCCGCAGGAGGGGGAAGCGTGGGGCCAAGAGAGGGGCCAGGGCTGTTGAGCACGATGACGATTCTCAGCCCAGCAACGACACTGGGTATGAATACAAGTAGGTGCACTGGCGACTGGCTGGTGGTCGTGTGGGCGCATATACTGGGCAATGTTGTAACGACCTGACCAGACTTGGGCGATGCCTGTGGAGAATGGGCTGCTTCGAGAGCGCATTTTGCTCATTTTGCTTTTGCTTTTGATTTTTCAATGATTTGTCACCAAAGGACAGCCTGCCCTTGCACCTTAAAGGTGATGACTTGCACAGTTTCTGGGCTGTTGCTCTTGGTATATTTTGAGTTGCGGCTGTCAGCGATCTCTTCGCAATTCTGTGTGGGCGAATGCACGTGGACACATTTGATGTCTGGTCAGCCAGACGTTGATTTGGCATTGCTCTGTTGTTGTCAATCTTCTGTTTACATTTGGAAAGGGTCCAACTACAAATGGCCAAAACATGACAAGGCAGAGCTCATGCACCTTATTAGGCGATGCATAACTCCACACACTATTACCAGCTATGCGTGTTATTAGGCAAATGTTCAACGTGCCCTCTGTCAATTGCTTCTGCACAGGCGCAAGGGTCCCGGGAGCGCAAAGAGGCAGAAGGTGAACAGCAAGAGCTTCCCAGATGCAGAGGCGGTGAAGCGGCACAGGCGGGAGGAGCGTTTTCAAGACACTTTGGGTGACAATGTGCTGGAGGTCAAGCCAGCAAAGAAGCAGAACTTCATTCACCCATTGTCTGACGCCAGGGAAGAGGACTTTTGCGACGTTGTCATCAAGGTGGGCAGATGGATGCCATCTGTTGCAAATGCCTTCCTTTGGTATACAGCTTGTGCCACGTTGTCATAAGCCTGAGAAACCATGCCTCGCCCGTTTGGGGCGATTGTGGGAAGACTTCTTTGCCGACGTGCAACGGCTGTGTTCATGTTGTCATTTGGCAGAATTGTTGCCAGATTGCAGGAAAAGGGGGCTATCAGGTGCGCGTCCCGCCCAACAAGTGGTAAAGTGCGCTGACATCGTGGTGGAACCAGTCACACAGAGCACCTGTGGTGCACTTGTGCGTGCACAGCAAAGTGCTTTGCTGCGCAGCGACTAGGACGCTCATCCGGCCAGCGTTTTGTCCACGGCGGCCCATTTGGGCTGATGAAGCATACGCGTGTGTTGGCCCCTGTGAAAGCTGATTGCTGTCAATGTGGGATTTGCATGGCATCCAATGATGGGCTCAGCTGACAAGGTGCAAAGAGTTTCACAGTCACAGCAAAGTTTGCCATCCTAGTCCTGGCTGCACCACCTGGCAACTGTGCAGGTGTCAGTGAAGAGTTTCCAAAGACATCACCATGTCGATGTGCTCCTGAGATGGCGTTGAATTGGAGCTGAAGTTCTTTGCTGAATATGAATATATCATGCTGACTCTAAGTACACTTACACGCTGTGATTTTGCTGGGGACCGTATTGATCGGTGTCCGCTGAATCCCCAACACCAGACAAACGAGGCTCGCAGTTCTAGCAGAGCTTACACCGTCGTCATGTAGTCCTCAGAGCGGTGTTCCTGGCAACGTGCTTTCGTGGACGTTCTGCGGTCCTTGAGCCCGCTCGTGCGCTGTAGACGACGATCTTTCCGCATTTAGCGCATCACGACCCACCCCCCGGCCAATCGAATCACGGTTTCGCAACCCAGAGCGAGGCCCCTTGTCCCTTGTCAGCGATGGAGCAGACGCGCCCAGAGGCAGGCTCCTCCCGCCGAACTGCCGCGGCAGACGGGGCGGCGCCCGCGGTTGGGAAGCTTGCAGTGGACTTGGAGGATCGCCTTCGATTCGTGGTGATCCAGTCTCGGCCCGCGGTTGTTGTGGACTGCTGCGCTCGCGAAGGGGACGCGGTGCCGAGTATGATTAAAAGGGGGGGGGGGGGCTTGCGCGAGCGCATTGGCATTGGCGCGGCGACCTGCTCCCCCGTGGGCTTCAGCGCAATTGACGGACATCTGAACGGTGGCCCGGTGGCCGTCGTTTCGTAAGCTTGCCTGCTGGGCGGGAGGGGAAAGGATGTCATGCAATGAGCGCCGTCTTCCCGATCGAGATTGTCTGCTATTGCCATCAGCGTAGATGCGGAAATCTCGAAGTGCAGCAAGCATGGACGCACAGTGCTCTGCACAAAGGCTCTGCTGGGCGAACGACGTTCAGCACTGACGAAGAACCCGCACGTAGTTCAGCATGATCTCGTGTGTGCTTGATGTACTTGTCGACTTGAGCAGGAAAGAACACCGTTT
Source organism: Ostreobium quekettii (assembly GCA_905146915.1). NCBI lineage: Eukaryota > Viridiplantae > Chlorophyta > Ulvophyceae > Bryopsidales > Ostreobiaceae > Ostreobium > Ostreobium quekettii. The sequence goes on along the minus strand of CAJHUC010000624.1, from coordinate 69,650 downwards.
GTTTTTCTCTTGCGTGACCGATCGCTTCATCCAAGATGTGAGAAGTGGCAACAATGGAATCGCTATTGCTTGCTGGACACAGTAATTGCAGAACTAAAAATGTGTTGAATTTAGTGATCTGTCACTGCATACTTGAGCACTTCATTGGCTGGGATTGCAGGCCTTTTGCCATGAAGTGTTTTAGGATGAAATTTCTCTTGTGGAACTTGTATTTGGAGCTGTTTCCCTTGATGTGTTTTGTTCCATGTCTTGTTAGGGTGTTTCTCGACAACTTGAGAAAAGCTATCTACGGCTGACATCAGCTCCTGATCCGGAGACAGTTCGACCTGAGCCGGTGCTTGAGCTTGCACTTGCAAGGCTGATCAAACTGTTAGGAAATAGGGAGGTCACCTACCTATATGCAGGCGATCAGTTGAAGGTAAGCCACGATGAACCAAAAGCAAGGGACTTTCTTGCAGCATTGTTTCTTAGGTGAACGCTTGTTGCTCGGCATGTTTCTGTTATGGCAATTGCAACCTTTATTGAATTCAACAACTGGTTTGACATGCTTTATTTCTACATGGCTTCACTGATGCCTCTGACAGCCACTCATGCTTCCAGTACAATGCCTGAATCAGGGCATCAGGGTGTAGCTGCACCTTGGTGGTGTCTTCAGTGCTGTTTCTACTGTTGCAGATGCTTCTGTTCTGTCTTTCAACTCTGCTTTTCGCCTTTGTATTTGAAACTGCGCTGCCAAGGGGATGTGTTCCCCCAGCAGCTGACTCCAGCTGCTTGGCACACGAGCAACTTACCTGGAGTGCCAACACGAATTCATTGCATTCACTGTGCATGACGGACCCACAGGCCATCCGTCAGGACTGCACTGTGCAGCGCATCCGCAACCATCTTGCTGTGCGCGCGTACGAGGCAGCAGCCCGAGCCGCCCTGGAGTATGGCGACATCGCAGAGTTCAACCAGTGCCAGTCGGTGCTGCAGGGTCTGTATGACGAGGGCGTGGAGGGCTGTGTGCCTGAGTTTCTGGCGTACAGGATACTGTACCAAGCAGTGCACTCTGCGCTGGGAGAGAGCAGGGGCCTGCGCAACACGCTTCAGCACATGACTGAGCAGGTGGGCAGCTGCTGTTGGGCAGAGTCCATCGAGTGTACACTAAAACATGTTAGCTCACTGACCATTTGTGATCGGGGCATCCGGCGATCGCCTGCCAATCACCTCAGTGGAGCTCCCTGGATGATTGTCCGTTTGATTGATTGGTCGGTCACTGAGAGTCAGCCATGTGCTGCTTGTGTTGAAAGCTGAGAGTGCTGCAGCCAGGCCTCTCAGCAATGATGGAAGACTGTTCAAGCTTTCAAGGCTAGTTGCCTCCTTTCATTGCACAGTGAACTGTATAGTTGCTATTGTGCTCTCAACGTCGGCAGTTCCAGCTCAGCACCAGTGTGACTGATTCTGTGCTGCAGGAAGCGAATGACATCGTGGTGGGCCATGCACTGAAAGTTATGGAGGCCTTGCAGCTGGACGACTTCTGGAGCTTCTTCGAGCTGTATACGAAAGCCCCCAACCTTGGGCGTGCCCTGATGGACCATGTTCTGAGGTTTAAGCGATTTGGGTTCATAAAGATGCTTGCAGCAGCATTCAGGTCAGGTCCATCCCTGTGCTTAATAGGGCTCAAGGGTGTTGTATGTATGGACAAGTGCACAGTTGACAATTCTGTGCAGAAAGGCTGTGACCTGAGTTGATCCGGCAATGTCTGGGCATGTGCCTCTTCTGTCGGGACAAGTCTGCCCTTCAACCACACTGCTGGACAGCAGTCCCAAAGGCATTGCTAATTGTGTTGCATGTGGTGTACCTTGATATTCATGCATGTGTGCAATGACAACAAGTTGTTGTTACTTCCAGGCCATCGGTGTCAGTTGGTTTCCTTGCAGAGGCTCTTTGCTTCTACAGTGCAGCAGCGCCCGGCAGCAGTAGCGAAGACGGCAAAATTCCTCCCGGTTGCTCCCTGGTGTACTTCCCTGGGAAGGCTGGAACGAAGGTGTGTCCATTTGGTACAATGCTGAGCATGGCCCAAATGTAGCTCATGCCAGCTTGATCTTCGAGGTGCCAGTGCAAGTGTGCTTAAGTTGTTTTCATTGTGTTGGCAAAGACACAGGCCTAGTGCATTCAATGCCAACGACAGGCACTATATGCAACTTTCAACTTGTGTCACAAATATCCAGCTGAAATGTTCCACCATCAACCGATTTATATCTGATTGCCGAACGTTGATGTCCTTTGACATGCAAGTGTTCGAATCACACCAGGCTGTGAAAGTGCTCCAGTGCCAGGCTGTGATGGTTTGGCTTCTGGCCCCAAGATTGCAAGTGGCAGGATTGATTTCACTGTTGAGTGTGGCAACCTTGACTCACGCGAGCTCTGGGCTTGGCAATGTGCAGATTTTCCCCCTGTTTGTATGCAAACATTAAAACTGTAGTTGACCTTCAGTTCTGAATATTGTGTGCCCACATACATCCTTCATTCAGCGTTTTGGTGCACCCTTCAGAAGTTCGACCCATTCATGCCCTGCCCTGGCCCTTACCAAACGTCTTGTGTGGTTCTCTGCTGTCAGACGGATGTCGAAGAAGGATCTGCATTATGCATCGAGTGGCTGGAGAAACATGGTGCTGTGTTGGAACAAAAGACAGGCAAGCTTGCACCATCTTCACACAGTCGTGCCCACTGGCTTGCCGTTCTTGGGGTTTTCCACACATGTTTCTAAGCATGCTGTCGCTTGCTTGCTTGCTGTGTTGCCACAAAGGCGTTGGCACAGTCAGGGGCCCCTGAAATGTTTTGGCTGAGGGCTCTTTGAGTTTGTTGTGTTCTCATCAGGGGACCTCCTTGTTCCATGTGGGTAGTGGTATCCCTTTGGAACACCCAGAAATTTTCCATATGTGCCTGCTTGAGTTCAGCTGTGTGTACTGAAACCCCTGGCGCCTGGCCCAAGCCTTATGGCAAGGTCTGTAACAGGCTTGACTTGCCTTGCCACCGGCCGGCGCCTTGCTCCCCTTGTTGGAAAAGTTGTTGGAAACAGATTCGGGTTTGCATCCAGTGCAAGGTAGGTGGTGATGGTTTTGTGGACTATGGTGCCCATCGGGTGGGAGCTGCTGCCTGATGGGCTGTCGTTTGACTGAATCTGACGCTGTGGACTTTACTGCTGGTTTCTTCCTGACAGGTAGTGCTAGGGCCTCTGAAGTTGTTGTGAACACGAAACTCAGCCTCAGTAAGCTCTACCTCCCTGAGGATGAAGAAGCCGTAGCACATGGGGATGCCAATCTAGGCCTGTCAGACTTTCTTGCGAAACCAACACTTATGGCATGACCCCCTGACCCTGTTCGTCCTGCTGTGGGGAGGGAGCTGGAACGGTATCGCCAGCTCACTCTCTCGGGATGGGTGCACCTTGCACTCCGAAGGCCACCAACTGGCCCCGGCCCTGTGCGATTGGAACTCGGCGCAGCGATCTCAACCCAATCTTTGCCAAGTGCCTTGTCTGAGACGCTGCCCTGCCCACCCCTGCTGAAATGAAGACTGAAAGCCACAACCTGGAAGGCACCCCAAGCACCTGCTTGTGAACTGTGTGGGGCGTTAGCTTGAGCCCACACACAGCCGCACACCCGCGCACTTGCACTGCATCGCCTGCAATGCCTGTGCGTGCCTGCCTGCTGCTTGCTGACGCAAGGCTGAAGGCATCGAGGGTTGTGGCTTTGTGGGAGGATGGCAAGCCAGCGGCTGAACCACGTCGCAAAGAGCCCAGATTGTTTGACCTTTGCAAGGCGCGTGGGTGGCTGCGTCTATGGCCTTCCCGCTACATGCTCGCCGCTGAGCGGAAAGGGCCCTGGCTGCAGTGAGGGTTGGCATCAGCATCGGGCGGAAAGGGCGCTGCCAGTGGTGGGGCTTGCAGCGGCGTCTGCATCCCCAACCTTCACTACACCTGTTCTGCACGGAGCTGTGCGCAATTGGTGGGTTGCGGGGGCTGTGCAGACGCATGGGTGGCTGCATCTATGGCTTACCCGTTGCGTACCTTCCATGCGTTTCGAAATGGACCGGTTGATGGTGGAGAAAGTAGTTGCCTCTTCGTTGTCGCTCTCTGAGTGGAAACGCTCAGTGAGAGTGGGAGTGTTGCTGAGCGGATTTGATGGTCTTTTAGAGGATGTCAAACTCTGGTTAAGAAGAGCTCACCTTCCAGAAACATCTGTGTCAGCCATAGCACAGGCCCGCCGGTCATGTCGGTTCAACGCGGAGGTCAGCGCTGTGGCCGCACTGCCGACATGCACCGAGGCTTGAGCTGAGAGCGTTGCGGCGGCCCAACGCGCCACGTGGAAGGAAAGGTCGTCAATTTTGGAAGCGGTGACATTCACTTGGGAACTGGAGGGCCACAAGAGTCCAGGCACGTAGGAGCTTACAGGTTTTAGGGGGAAAATTTGCGGGTGTTTTGTTGGAATTTCCAGACTGGCAGGCCAGGGGGCCCACAAAAGGAACGATGACATACATTTTTTTCAAGCAGGTTGTCCCTACATAGGAGCACTGTCCTGCGTGGGGAATTTTTATGTAACGACGTGTAGCCAGCTTGGATGCTTCGAAGTATGTGGCCTTGCCGGGTGCACTGTTGCCAGTGTGTCACGCAGGCGAGATCACGGCCCAACCCAGAGATAGGCGCACGTGCTCCGTGGTCGTCGATCAAGTACAATCATAGGTTGCATCGATGCCAGATGGACAGCGCCACATCACACGACTGACCTCACAGCATTGCTTCAACAGAGTGCCATAGTTGAGTGCCATACTAAAGTAACATTATGCTGACGGCGGTACCTGGGTCCCCTGTACATGGTCCTGTGCCTACACACGCGAATAGACGGCAAAGCCTCGTGCTACAGTTACGGTATCAGTTACAGTCGCTTGCATTTACAAGGACGCGTTACTTGGGTTGTCGCTACGCATCTGCTTTGCGCCATTGATCGGGAAGCTGACTCAACGTTCGCGCAACATGCGCTCTTTGTCTTTCTCGGGCAACTTGCAACCATTGAATTTCGCACGACATCCGCCCCATGGCATGCAATCGCGCGCCTAGGTCTCAGAATGCAGCGCACGTTGTGGCACTACCCTCGCGTCCTACATTCGCACGACAACCCAAGCGTCCCCAAGCGTCCCCTCAGTCCTCATTTGGGCGTTGCCGTCCAACTTTCGAATCCCCGTTGCAGGGGCTGGGGGAGCAATTACGTGCGCGAGACCTTCGAAGGCAATTGCTGCTTATGCAGCGCTCAATCGACGCTGTTGACAGCGACGTACGAAGGCTGCTTTATGTTCATGAGCTGTGATCAGAGCATTCGGCCGCAGCGTGTGATATTTCAAAGGGGGACGAGATGCGGGGGACACAAAATTGCAAGGCACACGCGTCACACGGAAGGGGTTTTCCACCGTATTTCGCCAGCGCCGAACATGCGTGCCTTCGGCGGTTGCAACACCTCATGCAAGGGGCTGCTTATTGAGTGATTAGCCGGTCATGACACAAAAGTCGCTACTGTCACTTTTGCGGATGCAAGGGGAAACTGAGTTACCGTAACTCCATACGGTAGTTAACGATAACACAGGCTTGTTGTTTGTGAAGCCACACAGCGTTGCCGCGAATCCAAATTAATGCTCATCATCGCAACTCCCGGGTCCGCCTCTCGATGTCCGACGCCAGCACACCGGCGTCTGGCCTGTCGGCGGCCTCGTCGATCGCGTCGTTGATCTGCCGCACGAGCCACTCCTGCTCAAAGGTGTCCAGTCCCTCGCCGAAGACGTGCTTTCGCACGCCCTCCGATAGTGAGATGGCGGTCTGCGGCACGCCGTTCACCTGACGGAATTGAGCACTTCATCAGGCTGCTTGCCACAAAAAGCAGATTATCCATATCTTCCTATATCTTCCCATATCTTCCCATATCTTCCCATATCTTCCCATATCTTCCCATACCTTCCCATATCTTCCCATATCTTCCCGTACCTTCCCTTATCTTCCCATATCTTCCCATATCTTGAATTGAGGTCCATACGCAGTACCGACGTGTAGAATTTGGAGTACAAACCAACGGCAACGGAACGATGCTTGGTGCACGAATGCCAATCGACGCCTTCAAGGTCCGCTGTTTTGTCCTGCAACGGCGAGTGCGATTTGCACGCAGGGGCGCCGCGCCAGAATGCAGGGTGCCATTTGCTTGCTACCTTCGACAGTGTGGCTTGGGTGCAAGACGAACGTCACAGCGAGGGAAGAGGATTCCAGGGTTTCGGACTGCCACGTTACACACTCGCAGCAGCGCAAGCACGTCATGGGGACACAACGTTACTCGTGCCGATACTCCACGTGATGAAACAAGCAACAGCACCACAACTAGCGGTCCCCTTGTCGCCGTCGCTCAAAACGCATCGGGCGAAAAAGGGCTCAGTTCCCGAAGCCGCAGACTCGCCGCCGCCGGGGCCACCCCCTCTTCACTCTTTACACAGCGAAGGTATTTGAAAAGGTATTTCAAGACGGGAGGCGTTCGATTCAATTCAAAACGGAAATTATCTCAAAAGGTACTTCGAAACGCACGCACGCCAAAACCTGCGCCCATGCGCGGTGTTCACCTCCATGGTCGTCACGATCCGCGCCTCCCTGAGGTCCCGCGACAGGCCCTCCACCACCACGGCGCCTCGCTGCCCGTCTTCGCCGTCATCGAACGACGCCTGCCCGTCCTTGAACAGGGCGAACTGTCGCGACAGGGAGAAGCGCCGGCGGCCTATGACCAGGCGCTCCCGCGTGAAGGAGGAGCCCACCGCCACCTTGGCGATCTGGGCGCCCGCAGCCCAGAACGGGATCATGAACAGCACGGGGAGCAGGCCGCCTGCACAGCCACGGGCCCTCCTTCTTTTAGGTTCCAGAACACCGCGTCACATTCCAGCCAACTTGCAAGAGAGTGCAAGGCGATGCAAATCCCCAAAGTTGATTCAATCCACAATGATTATTTGTCGCAAGCAAGCAAGCGAGGTGCACAGGGCCCTCGTACGTCGGGTGCTGCAAAATTAGCTGTTGGCAATTTCCAACATATTAGGTATATTGGAGAATTTGCTTGGACAAAATAACCCATCCGTTAAAAATTGAACATGTTGGGAATCGCCTTGAACGCAGTACAAATTGGTACGCATTGTTCTCTTTGTGGTCTATGCTGAAAGGTAGAGGCAATGGAAAGGGGAAGCAAAGGCTCACCGGCTGCGAGCGCGGAGGCAGTGAAGGAGAAAACGAACAGATTCCATATCAGCGCGAAGGAGCCAGTCATCACTGTGTCGCCTGCAGAACAAAGAATGAATGGACGCGGCAGATATCAGAGGCCTTAGCGACGAGCGGCGAGTCGGCAAGAGCGGCTCAGGCGTCCCACCACAATACTACGCATGCTTTGGAGGTTTAGCGAAAGAACCCGCTCTGTTCGGCTTCTGCATTGCACCCATTAACCAGGTATCAAAGGAATGCTAATGCACACACCCCGGGGTCTGAACCATGCCTCGAATCCTAGAATACTGTCTGAATGCACGGGCCGCTGTCGTTCGCCATCCTGCTTCAGGAATGAGCCCCATGCGGCCATGGGACCACCGTGCCAACACACATTCTGGGAGAATTGAGGGACAAGCAGCGCGGGCTGCACCCTTGCCCCAAAGCACGCGCAATCTTCTTAATTGGAGTGACGGAAGCCATTGAGCAACTTTCGGGTTGTGTGCCTTTGGCACGCCGACACACATGCACAAACACGACGCAAATTTCGTATGGTGCAGGATGCGCGCAATTTACAATATCAGCAGCTTGTTCGAATGCAGAAGCCGTTTGCCCAGACGTGCGAGCGCGCAGCTGCCAACCTGTGATGCCCGCGGGAGGGATCTCCACCACCAAATTCGCCCCCCTCTTCTTGACCACCGCCTTGGACCCGGCAGGCTGCCGGCCACCCACCTTGCCGCCCATGGACCCTACAGCCACATCCACCGGGAACGGCACGTCGCAGCAGACTACCGATATCAACTCAGTGCGACGAGGTCTTTGCCGAAAGTTGCGAGAATTCAGTCGCCAGCTTTGCAGTTTGCGGACACTCAACGCGAGCCACTGCGCCATGTGAGCAGGGCACAGCGCCTGGCAATTTGCTATTCGGTTACAATCGAATGTTCTTATTAGGAAAATAACGGTGATGATATTGTAATATCGATAAAGCTAAATACAACAATGGCCCCTCAAGGCACCATTGACAAGTCCCTATCTGCACGTTGGCCCGTTCAGCGACGAGGGGGAGCTCTGGACACTGTGGAAACAAACAGTTGTGGAGAATTACAACGCCCATCGTCGCCTTGCATCGGGAATAACCCATACGTCAATTTTGTGGATTCTTGGTGGCACATTTGACAATTCATACTTCACACAATGCTGGCAAGCGTTACCACAGTCGAGATGACCAAGGCGTTTTTCGGCGATGCACGCTGCACGAAAGCACGCCCAAATCTACAGAATGACGACCGTGACCCCCGACCCGTGTTCCCCCCCCAGGGACACGGGTCCAAGATCAGTTCTTTGGCATGCCACCGCAAAAGTGAGACACGCTGTCGATACAATGCGGTGCAGCAAGCACAACACCGGGAGGTACACAAAGAGCTTCTCTCAAAAGCGTATTGAAACCGCAGAAATCCTTGCTTGCCTGTGCGCAGGCGTCGTGGCTGCCCTTCCAAAAGACGCATGGCTTGGTCTGCCGTCAGCCTGTCTTCCGGCAGGGGCTCCAGCAGTCCTTCCAGGAGGTCCTCCCACTCCTCACTGACCGATATGAGGCCCGAGAAGTCGATCCGCAGACGATCTTGTCGGAATTCGCTGGGTTGACGGCCTGCCAAACCCGCATGACGCCCTCTCTTTCAGTCCCCTGCTGCCTCGAGGTTCAAATCCATTGGGCTTGCCGCAGCCACAAAGAGTGCCCCAGTCACGTCAGCAAAGAGTATGCGAGGCTGATCAGCCCCATGCACCACAGTTCCCTCTTACATGGAGTTTCCCTAAAACGTCGACATCTGACGCCTACTCGCTGCAAGGCCACCGAGGATGTTGGGAATTATTTGGCGAAATTTGCCGAACGATGCGACTGGGAATAACTGCAGCGCAGTCGCCTCAGCGAAAAAAATGGCGCAGGCCAATAGGACCCCATTGTAATGACGCAGGCACATTGATTCCTTGTTGGCATGACAGCGCAACTGCAAGGCTACATTGCGCAGCATCAAGTTCTGTTTTGGAACGGCGCAGCGAGGACAGGATCGCTTCACCTGACACCAAATACAGCAGCGTCGCTCCCAGAGAATACAAGTCCGACTGTGGTTGGGCTGCCCCGCGAAATTGCTCAGGGGCCATGTACCCATACGTGCCCACGATGGTGCTCATTGGTGTCAGGGAGCCAGCGGCCACAGAAGCCGCCTCGCGCCACAAAACACACAAAATCAGCGTTCGCCTATCAGTAAAGAACAGGGACCTCGTCTGGTAGGAAGCAGGTTACGTATTCACGGAGCTTTTATCGCATTGTGAAAACACATATCCCCGAAAAGCTGCCAAGAAAATGCAGAAAATTGAGTTAGAAGTAAATCCCCAAAAGGGTGGCCGCTCACCCTGCGAGGAGTGTTGCCAGGAGCGCCGACATTCGGGCTGCAGGATGCCTGAAGCCTCTATTCGAACTTGCCGAAAAGACAGGCAACATCAATGTGACAATGACTGCGTCTTGCCAGCGACATTTCTACAGTACATACCGCCCAACATCCATTGTACAAAGCAGCGCAACTAAAATGAAAATACGGCGCAACAACAATAAGGAAAATAGCAGTGCAAGCAATGCAGCGCATCTACAGAAAACACGACGCACTACATCACACCCAATGCGCAAACAATGGTGCACTTTCACAGGGCACTGCTTGTCGCGCCCTCACCTGAACACCACCGAAATCCACAAGGAAGACACGCCCTCCTGCCCTGCCGCCCTCCATCACAATGTTGTCAGGCTTCACATCCCTGTGCACCACGGGAGGCCGCAGGCTCCCCAAGTACTGCAACACCAACAGCAGCTCCCTGGCGATCCGGCGCGCCTGGATCCAGGGTGGTGGGGAGTCAGCTCTCAACAGAGGAGCCAACAGCTGCACGGCGAGCTGATCATGGGCAAATAGTGAATTGCAACAGTTTCAGGGCGGCTTCATCAGTTGCAGCTGAACAGTCCAGAAACGCCGGAGTGGGGATCGGAATCTCATTCTGCGCATCGCCCCGCAACCAGCATGTGGCTGAAGGCCCTCCAACTGCATGACGCTATCGAACGACGCACATGAGCTTTCTCCGAGTACAAGTCGGCCGCCAACATGGCGACAGTTCACATTGAAGGTGCACCCCAAGACCAATTCACAGGATTCTTCAGCGAGCGGGTTTTCGAAATGTCCGTCTAACCTCTGTTTCGTCGACTCTCCAACCCTCTTGCACCAGCTGAGACAAGGTCTTGCCCTCGGCGAGTTCCTGCGAATGGCAAACGTGGAAGATTGTTCAGAAGATTCCGAACAATGGCAACTCCAGACAACACTGCAACTGCCTTGGTTACATTTTCAAAGAGTGACGAAGGGATGTCCCGGCGCCTTCAAGCCTGTGACGCTCCTGGCAATGTGTAAGTTGCTATACTGATGCAAGTGTGCAAGAGCAGGATCGCCTGCATAGCAATATTGCTGGAGTAGTCAACACTGATAGAAAAGAACATAAAACATCGTGGCATACTGATGCAGAACGCATTTATGCAGAATTACACAGGCTGCGTCCTTTCTTGGTGCCAAAATATCATGCAAATTCAACCTTCTTTGGTACCCTTATACATTGTTTCTTGTCTCCAAACAATTTCGATATGCAACACACGAATAAGAGAAGAATTGTGTGCCGCCTCTACAAAACACAGCCATGACAGAGGTTGTGGTGTAGGATGCTCAATGCATAATGGAGCGGCTGCCACTTCCAGACAGATTTTGCGAGTGTTGGAACATGATGAAGTTACATTACAGGTTTTCTGGGCGATGACGTTCCAGCCACTATCTTACTGGGCAGCCATTGCTGTTGGATTGACCATTGGACTGATACCTGAGAATCGCATTGCATGATGCGAATTCTTCAAAACTTAACCCAGTGTTTGTTCACCAGTCAATCGCAGCCCATCAAAACATGGAATGAACAAGAATTGACCCAAAGTGCATGCATGATTGGATTCACTAGGCCTGCTCAGGAACCAACCAATGGCAGCGTTATGCACTACTAACAGTACATCTGCAGCAGTTATCATTTCAGCAGTTCACAAATCTGCGACCTTTGCCATGCAGTTGTGCCAACAAATTACTGTCGAAAATGTCCCCCACACGAGTATTACGTGAAGCAACCAACATTGCCACATTTTTACATCCAGCCCTCTTTCCAATTTTCCTCTTTGGGATACCAATCATGACTTTCACCAGGCACCAAGATATGGGCCACAGCAGATGCCAACCCATGGGACTCTGTGGAGTCATTATGAAAAGTATCCCAAAACCTTTGAACCGATTAGCAAAATCTCCAGACACCTGAACGATGTAGAATCTTCTGTCAGTGTCTGTGTCTTCCTCAAAATAGTCAATGTACCGAGGGATCCCTGGATGGTTGAGGCCCTTCAGCGCATTGGCTTCCCTCTCGAACAGCTGCAGCTGCTTCCAGTCAGACATGGCCCTTAGGGAGAGGGTCTTCACTGCCACCACTGTGCCATCAGGCCCTTCGGCCTGCATTGCAGTGTTGCAAGCACAGAGTGTTACCATAGCATTGCATGAGGCTGCATGAAAGCAGCTGGAATGTTTGTGAAAGGCACCTTGCGGAGACTGAGTATCTTGCGCACAAAGTCATTCAAGGTGGATACAACAAGTCACAGCAGTCAGCTGAAACCACCGGCATTATTCCTTGCTACATGTCCTCATGTGGCTGCCCACACTGGCATGTGGTTGTATTTGATTGAATACCACCAAACCTGCACGTGCACATCAGAATGTTCACAACAACATTCTCTGATCAAATTCGCTCATTTGTCATTGCCCATAGTTTCAGCTGACCTTATATGTCACTCCACTGGATCCCCGTCCCATCAATCCAAGCACTTTATAGCCATCACCCAGTATGTCGCCAGGCGACTGTGCACTGGTATCAGAAGGCACGTAACCTAAAAGACACACAGGCAGTCTACTGAAGAAGAGAGGGTGAGACAACAATGGCATGGTGCTGGCATGAGCATTCACTTGGAAAACGGTATGAGTATGTCACAATGTCGCAGTCACATTTCAAATTTTTGTGCATGCTTTGTTGAGCACATTGCATACTGAGGAAAGCAGAATTGTGATATAGGACAGGAAATGCAATACTATATGCAATGTAGGGACACGATTCTCTGCACAATTTCACACAATTCTCTGGAAGATTTACTGAACCAGCGAAAGCAATGCTGCCACATTTTGCCCTCTGCTTCCAGCAGCAACCTAGGGGAGCAAAATTGCACACCTGGGCCGTTAAACTGTGGAAACGACTGATCAGCAGATTGGGAGGACAGCTCGTCGCCTTCAACTGCCCTACATTGAAGACCTCCAGAGAACACAACGGATTCAGACAATACCATACTACCAACCAGCAACAGTGCAAGAACACGAGCATGGGTGCAATAACAATACAGCTAAGGCTGGGTCAGCATTTAAGCACCTCATATTGCACATCGAAGAACGATGATCGTTGCATGATGTGGAGCATGTCAAAATGCTGACCTCTTAAGCATTTTGTTGGCAACCTTGAATTCCTGCCAGCACACTGGGTTTGCTGACCTTTCAAGATGACCGTTCAAATTCCAAGCAGGATTCTCACCATCAATGTATTTTGCATGCGGTGACCATCTCAGTACTCTCCCCACACAGGCCGTCGATGCTCTGCAATTTCGTTGACTCCAGGCACGACCTTGCAGCCAAAAGTAATGAATGAAACAAGTGCTGAGCCCTGTGCTCGAACATCACCACAATCAATAAACATGGGTATTACACAATTCTCCACTTGCTTCTGTGCGCAGAAATGATGTGCAGCACGTGAAAGCATTGAGCACACCAACTCGTCCGGCTGCACTTTTTTCCGGCTGCAAATGGAGACTTGTTGATCAATTTATAGTGTAACATATTTTTCTCCCTTTCAGAATCTCCACTGCAAGGTTTGGGACCAACATATCGCCCAAATGGTGCAAGGGGGGCATTTCTTTCCGCCCATTTGTATTGCACAGCAGCAGCCTCAACACGTATTTGTTCGTTCCCCGGTCAGACTTGGCTCCACACAGTAATCGTTTTGTGTTGTCAAGGCGAATGCCATCACAGTGAACGCCCACAACCTGGACAACACACTGCTGTGCAGGATGTGCACTTGCTCATGAACAGCCACAGTGAGAATGAGCCAATGCATGTGATTCAGACCAGTGCCCTACGTGGCCAATCTGGTGGATACTGGCTTACTGACACAAGCTGTGACAAATGTGATCAAAAGTGACAGTGTGATCAAGAGAGGAACATGATGTGCCCTTCTCTGGCAACAGGACCAGGAAATCTACAATATTTGGCAGAAGGCCGGATGTGGTCCATGCTGTGAGTACTGCGGGCTGAGCACTTTCTGAAATATGCCTCCATGTCTGCTTCCCAGAATCCTGGGCAGTGGCAATGCCTGGATGGCAGTGAAAGACAAGCATGAAGATTTGCAGCGCACAAAGGAGTTCGTGGCCATTTCATGGACCCTTGGCCCGCCTTTTAGCGGCGATGAACTGCACCAGAGCTGGTCGCGCGAACCGCGCAGGGGTGGTAGATGGAACATAATGCACCTCTGTTGACCTCGTGGCAAAGGGATTGACAAATCTTGATGCATTCCCCTCTACGGTGAGCACTAGAATCAGCAGTAATCCAAGAACGCTGTCCGAAAATCGCTTTGCGACCATTACCAGGTGTACTGGTGTTGATCCGTACGAACATGCCCTCCAGAGCATAACGGTTTCCGCCAATGGTGTTTTCAGCGGGCGGGGCCACCATTGCCACAGGGCTCAAGCCGAGCCACTGAGCCGAAAGCTGTGGAAAGGGAGGACAGTCGTTTTTTAAGGCGTCAGCGTGGTCGCCTGGCCCCGCATGGGGGCCACCTCCCTGGGCGCCGGTCCCAGCGCAGGCACACCTTGCGTCATCCATCCACACGTCACGGCATGTTAAGACCATTGGGGGCTCACGAGCAGGAGAGCGAAGCCATGCTTGCTTGGGATAATGAGCTTCAAGTAGGGATAGTTTTGAATAAATACCACCTACACAACATAATATTCCTGAATCGAAACATGCCCAAGACAGTTGACGCTTGTTTATTCGCATATAAAAGATGCCTCAGCTGCTGATCAAGGAGAAAGGAAAGAGATAAGATAGTGAGGAAAAGAAGATAATGGTTGCATTTGCACACCCTCGAATCAGGGGGAATTGTCGCCCAAATGTCGGGGCCTTAAGTATCTTACGTTATTTGGTACCTGTGGGTACGTAGGGGGATCTTAGCTCAGCAAGTACACGCAATATCGAAACCGGGCCGCGACTCATGCGGGGCCGCCAGACACCGCGGGAAGTCAAGAGACTCTCGCGCTGCGGCTGGGACCGGTTTTGGCGCGGCAGGGCCGATTTCCAGACGACTTTCGGGTGGAGCGCGGGTACCTAACGGCGCCGTGGGTTGATCGTCCTGAAGCTTCCTGGAGCGTTACTAATCGGCTGCTGAGCATTTCCTTCCACCACCGTTGCACTTTTATTCACAGCTCCGCGAAAAAGAACCCAGCATTATGTTACTATTCAGAAGGTCTAATACACTACGGTATGCTTGCGGCCAACTGACGTTATGCTCAGACCCTCCTTCCCTCCCCTTCTTCTTGACGTTAGTACTTATGTCAATGCAAGTATGGCTCAGAAACATGTCCTAATGGCACCAAACAACATCAATACGGCTTCAAGGAACTCAAACAGCCAGTACTACAGAGATTGCAAGGGTCGAAATGTGGGGTATTCGAAAAGTTTGTAGGCGATGTAGCCAGTTCTGGAGGCTAACAATTGTGACAGTTTTGGGGTTTCTGTGGACACATAACGCGACAGGGGTATTCTTCAAACAATGTCATGATTTATTGCCACTGATCAGCAGCTGTTGGTGCCTCCTGCTAGCGTGCATCGATTTTTGTGGCATTGTGCAAGTTATTAGCGCCACAGATCTGGACCCCTCCCCCTTTAGCGTCAATCTGACACCCAACGTACCAAAATGGATGCAACATGTTCCTTTCTTTCACTGGCAAAAAAGCAAAATACATGGTTCCGGAAATCATGTACCCTATAACACGACTGAAAATCGTGCACAAATCGTTTTAATCGTGTATTTGTCATATGAAATCGGAACCAAACCGTGCAGCAACGGTTGAGTGAGTGCACATGATTTTTGCGCGTTTTGAAACGGTTCACTCGATTTAACACCGTTCGAAACCGTGTATTTTGGCCGATTTCTAACTTGCGTTCTGCGCGTGTGCCTGTGCCCACGCGTGCAAGTCGCGTCGCGGCCCTCGCCCCAGACATGTGGGGAAGCGGACATGATTTCAAATGGTGGGAACTGTGCGGCGGCCAGGACTGGATTCTGTTGCCATGAGGCGTCCAAATGCAAACATGCGAATTGGCATGAGGGCAAGAGGGGAGCTGCGGCGTTGGGCGATTTTCGATCCGGGATTCGTTGATCCGTTTGGACCAGTTTTTATGCGCAGTGGGGGCATTGCCAGCTGAAGATGGTGCAGGGGAGTTTGGGGCGTGGGCCGCGCCACGTCGCGCCGCCGGATGGCATAGATGTGCAGGGGCTTTGGACCACGGCGGCCTGGTTCTCTTTTAGAAAAATCTCCAATTTTCCATTTTTTTCCAATTTTCCCACTTACGCTTAAAAGGATCTTCCATTTTTTACATCTTTAAAAGAAACTCCAGATTTGGAAAACTTTGTCTCCATCGAACATGTTGTCCATCAGTTGAAGGCGATGTGAATTTACCTTGCATCCCAGAGGCCGGGGACAACTTGCACAAGCTGCTCTACGACGTCCTCAAGGTAAAGGAGAGTGGCGACAATGAGGAGCTGGTCCATTGTTGGATGCCCATCATGCGCGCCCATGAACATGGCCTGAAATTGCCGCTGATCATTCCCCAAGATATTATTGTGTTGAAGCGGCTGATATGTGAAGGTGGATATGGTCATGTATATGAGGCACATTGGGACTTTGTTAGAATGGCTGTGGAGAGGCCACTCGCTAAAGCTGAGTTGCCATTTGAGTTGTCCATCGACATGCGGCACTCGCAAATCCTGGTACTCTTCCGTTGGTTTGGCTACAAGTGTGAGACCCCGCTTGGCCATCCGACAAGGCTGTTGCAGAAGGTTTGCTGACTGATGGGCCCAACGCTGTATCCATCCATTCGCAATGGAACACGACGTCTTCACAGACCGACTTAGAGGCTGGCGGAGGTGTGTTCACGTATATTTAACTCCATACCAAATAATATTGAATCTGGTACCAGACTGCTGCCATGCCAAACAAAATTGAAACTAGTAGTACCAACACATACCAAATTCGCGCCAGTACCAAAAATGTTGAACGGTGTACCAAAGCATGTTGAACCCAATACCAATTGGTCATCGAATGGCAGCATGCGACCAGCCCTGCGACCAGCACTGGGCATGCGCTTGTTGGTTAGTTTAGGGTTTAGGGTTTGGGGTGTGTGAGGCCTGTATGAAGGCGGCGACTTGATGACTAATTGGTACTGGGTTCAACATTTTTGGTACCGGCAAGAATTTGGCACTAGATCAAATATGCGTTGATAAGAGTTTCAATTCTATTTGGTACGCAGTTTGGAACCAGATTCAATATTATTTGGTACGGAATTAAATAGGTTCCGTGTGTGATCACTGCGGGTGTTAGTCATGATGGGGCGCTGCACATGCTGGCCAGAAATTGCCCATGGGCGGGTGCTGCATTGCATGTTTTTCCAGTGGCGGGAGAAGTTCGGTGTGAACGGCTGTGCCATTGTGCCCTGACAATGTGTGCATCAGTGAAACCGCCATCGGTGGGAATGCCATGGCCCATACCACAGTTTGATGGATGGGGCGACGACAAGTTGGCAGTGCGTCCACAGGCGGGGGGCGCTTGAATGGACTTCGACTCCAGCAGGGGGCACGTGGTGGAGGCAGGCTTGTTCAACTCAACGCCCATGCTGAGGGCTGCAGCATATTGCGAATCAAGGAGCTACATTCAGCACTAAGGGGCGGCGTGTGCAGTCCTAATTCATGCCCGTCACAGCCAAACTTGTCATTCCAAATGTGGAGTACTGTGCATTTGTGTCGCCAGATGTTCTTGGGGCAAGTGCACGTGGAGTGCTGCCTTGAGTCGGCCATCAACCGTAATTCCGGAAGATATTAGCCAAGCTCACACACCATTTCATCCAAGGCCGTCTGTGGCCCACACATCCCTTTCTCGCTGTCCCAGCCTGCGCTACAGTTTGATCAACATCAAGCCACCTACCGTCAAACTACTCATGGTGTCGCAACACAGCTTGGTAGTCTCCCTCAGGTCCCCCAACGTCCAACAACAACCATTGTAGCAGGAGCTAGAAAACGAACGATACCCCAAGCATTCCAGCACACTCACAGATCCCAAAGCACTGGCATCACATTCTCTGCGTCACCCCTCACGCATCAATCCTCTATGTACAAATCAACCTCCCACAACGCATTGCGCTCGTTATCCCTCTATCCATACGTCACCTGAGACTTAATCTAAACCACCACAGCACACTGGAGCCTTCTCCTGTTCAGAGGCTGCCTTTTGCACTGCACACCAGAAGGCCACCATCGTACACTCAGTCAGTCGCCCATCCAACTGGT
Source organism: Ostreobium quekettii (assembly GCA_905146915.1). Classification (NCBI taxonomy): domain Eukaryota; kingdom Viridiplantae; phylum Chlorophyta; class Ulvophyceae; order Bryopsidales; family Ostreobiaceae; genus Ostreobium; species Ostreobium quekettii. The sequence continues at coordinate 51,634 of CAJHUC010000624.1, read as the reverse complement.
CATCAGATTCCCAAACTCAACCAGCACACACCGGTGCAAACCTCGCCTTATCACAGGTACTCGTCAGCGTCCAAACGGTTCCTGATCCCCTCGTCTCCGTCCCTGACAAGCTGACTGTGGGGCTTCGCAAGAAAGCGCCACCCCCGAGGGCTGCCAAAGCCTCCCTTCGTGTTTGCATAGTAACGCCTCTCGATGAGCTTGAAGAAGAAGTCCTCTACAGCCACCTGGTGAATGGAAACACGCACTTGCTATTGTCAAACATGCCAGACGTCCTCAAATAGGCTGGTAAATTTGACCTATCCGCACAGTTTCCACCTTGTGTACTCTTTCCTCCAGTGATTGGCGCCAAGGCGGTGAACTGCCACAGTCATATAGTTGCAGCCATTGTACATGCATGCCATCCGTTCATGGAAGCCGAGCATCCTAAGTGCTGCTCAGATGCAAGATGCAGGCGAAGAGGGACAGTTCGGATTCGCAAAATGGTGTGTGCACTGTAGCGCCTCGCCCCAAAGGGGTGGTGGGATTTAACTTTGTGTCATTTCTTTTCGCTACTGTCTGGCTGAAGGGCAAGGAACAAACATTTGAAACAAAGATCGCGTTAAAAAGCCCCAAGCTAAAAGTGTCACCAGCCCTCGCCTTGCCACTATCATGCCAGTGATTCGCTGTTGCGCGGCAAAGAGTGCTTATCGAAAGAATGTTGAAGGCATCTGGCGATGTGGACACAGCCATTGCTTCAATGCGCAAACGAGACTCGCTGCATTCAATGTACTGTGTATGTTCGAGGCTAACGCTGTGTGCAGTCAGAACCATTACTGAACAACCAACCTGCAAATTGAGTGGACAGCGCCTTGTCATCCCACTGATAAATGCAACCAACACTGACATGCATGCATCTGGGGTGCCATCTTATGAAAAAAACTGGAGTACATGTTTGCTACTTTCATTCATGTTTTAGGCTTCGGTTTCATGCTTGTCGCTAGTGGCTCCCTTAGCGCTGCAAAACAGGAAAGGGCCCAACCTGCAATACTTAGGGATTCTCCAGTGCGTCATCTGTTCTCCAGGCTTCATAAGCACACTTCAACTGCACATGCATGCATGCACATTGGATAGCATTAGGCAATGCATAGCAGTTCCCTAGTTGTAGGACCACGCTAGTAGAGGCAAACCCTGTGTCAGGGTTTGCTCAATTTTGGGGGGATGTGCTCACATTCACACACAAATGCCACACACCTGGTCAATGGTGCCTTTCAGCGCACTGCCCGTGATACCCCAGTCAGAGTCGTCCTTGGTCAGGGAGGGGGCATTCAGGAGCGGGAAATGGCGCCAGGAGACAGAGGGCCACAGCCAGGACAGCAGGGACAGCCACCATGCCCAGCGACTGATGCAAACAGGCAAAGAGTCGGTGCATCACAGAGGAATGGAAATGCGAGTGCTGCGGCATGCAGTGAACAGAGAAGACAAATGCACGCAGCATCTTTTCCAAGTAAATATCTGTTGCGCTCGTTGCAAGGAAAGGCCAACAAATGTGGTCATTCACTGGTGACAGTGGCTACCACCACTGTGGACAAACGTAGACTCACAACCATTGCACTGCACATGTGTTCACGTTTTGTGAGGAATCATGTACAGAAAGCTGTCTCAGCAATAGAAAACACGTAAACGACTGCCTGGCAAAGCACAGTGACAACCACCCCAGCACGCACTCGTGAGATCTACCAGGGTGGAGGTCAGAGGAAGGCTTTGAAAACGCACTGAAGCACACAACAAACTGCAAGCTGTGGGTACCATTTCTTTCATCGTCATGTAACTTTGATGCTTCCTCAAAATACATTGAACTGAAAACAACTCATCAGGACAAAAGAGAAACCTTGCAGCTATGGCATAGTCCACAAATGACAATCAGCAGAACTGAGTTATCAATGTTGGTTCCATCTCAACCCCCAGATTGAAATTATCAGTTTTCTGCAACAAACCAAAGTCGCACCTGCAATTCGCAATGCTGCCACCTTGTCGAACGTCCACCTTGTTTCCTACAACCAAAACAGGGACAGGAAGCCTGCCGATGTTCTCAGAGGCCACTTCCTCAGGCAATGGCGCTACAAACGTGGAGCCACTAGCAACTTCAGAAGCCCATTTTGTCAAAGACGTGCGTGAGCTGGGCACAGACACATCGTGCACAAGCAGGACGCCATTGACTTGGTCATAGAAGAGCTTCCTCAGGTGGCTGTATCTTGGATGAGCCCCTACTCACAAGCAGCCACTCGATCTCTTAATCATGAGCTTTGGCAAATTCTGTATGCAAATCTTTGCTGTCCACTGCCACCAACTGTGTGCCACATCGACAACTTGCAACAGTGCACAGCCTCAGTAGCTCAACTGCAGTGGACTATGAAAATCAGAATCCAGCATTTATTCTTCCTTCATCGCTTCCTGTGCTGTCAGGTGGGCAGCGCAAGGCCCAATTAGGGGAACATTTCCAGGCTACAGTAACATCAGAATTTTACAGAAACAGATGGAAACGTTGTTCTATCTGGTGTTGACATTCCGTGTGATCTATTGAGCAAATACAACACAACAGCTGCTTGAAGGGTTGGTTCACATCTGCAGAGCCCGCACACAGAATGGACGATCTTTAGATGCCAACCCAGCATAGATGCCGAAATCCCTCTCGATTTTGACTTGTCACAGCATCACCAGTGTACTCCCATTTCAGACGGCCTGGCTTTGCTGAGTTTTGAGGATTAATGCTGTCTCATTTGCCAAGAGACTTCCCTCAATGAATACAACAGCATTGCTGATGAGAAAAGATCTGAATGTGTGCCTGTGGCATGACTTGCAATCCCTTAACCCTTTCACCCACTCTCATATTCCCCTCGTAATTTCTGCTGGTCTCCCAATGGGAAAGGCATTTCTATTAAGATCCTTATCAAGAGGATTCATTGTAGGCTAGTTCTGGGCATATTTCAGCTCCTTCTATTACCCCAATCTTGAGACATTGCACGGTCATGTGATTAGTCCCTGGCCATTGTGCATCCACATCAAACGCATCCACATCAAAAGGCCACGGTCACATTTTGTAGCCTGGTGATTCTGGGTGCATGCAATGCACATCGATCAGCAAACCCAACTCCCCCACCCGCCATTCCACCCTACCAAAATACAACACATCTATGAAGAGCAGAAGGCAGCATGAAATAGGCACCGACCCTCATGCAATGCCCCCCCTTTGTTCTGGCGAAAGGTCAATACCTACATCCCACAGTTCCACAAAGTACAGGCGATGGTTCTGCTTGGTGCCATCGACACTGGTATCCTCAGGATACTCCACCAGCTGCAAGGACACAAACTCATGCTATTCAGTGTTTTTTGATCTGCAAACAAATATGGCTAAAGTTAAAGCCCATCTGAAGTGCAGATTGTGATTTGTTTGGCATGCACTCTTTAAACTCTTGGCTGCACATACATCTCACCTTGCTATATTTTCCTCAAGCATTGCAGAATTTGCATCTTTCAGGTTGTTGTTCAAAGACGCTTGTGTTAGATGTCCACATGTAACACGCAACATTTGTCATGATGAAACAAGCAGAGTGCAGTGGCATCCTATCCAAGCCATGGTGCACATCAGGTGCTTTATACAGGAGGCATACAAGATAAGGAGACTGCAATATTCAGCACGACCTCTTCCAAAAGATGATGCTGACCCAGTGACACTGCACAGGCACAGCGAACACTGGCAATCACCATTTTGCAAGTTGGTGGCTTGCAAGTTGTGCCACAGTGCTGCAATACAGTATAGAACAAGCTCCCAGCTTCCTCGCTTCTGAGGTTCGATATCTTGTTGAGGTACAAAGGGCCATGGAATGGTATGCCAATCAGAAACTGAAGGAGAGGCCTGGGAATGATGTTATGCATGGTTCCCCGGAATTCCAATACCAAGGCTCAATGAAGGGCCACTTCTTTGATGTGCTTCTGGATTCACCAACTCCTGGTCTAGTTTCCTATGCCAATGACTGGGGTTTGCGCTCTTGCTGCTCCATGATTCCTGTTGCCAACGCCATGCTCTCCAGAGGAAAATGAACGCACGTCTGGGAGGCAAAATTTTGTCGAAAACTGCGTCTGTGAGCGTCAGAACGGGACCTTGAGCCCGCTGAGAACAGAATCGCAAACAAGGAGCGATTGGCACCGCCTGCAGTGAGAGGGGCAGTTGTGGGCCTGTTGCTGGGGCCAATCGTGGCACCAAAGCACAGCTGCAGAGCCTTCGATCGTGAGCCTCTGGGCCCTTCATGGCCTTCAAACACCCCTAGATCTGCAAAGTTTCGCGTTTCGCGATCCTAAAGGTCCCCCCCACCTCCCCAACCCCACCCCACCCGAGCAGCCACACGCAACGACACACCTTACCTTGGCGAAAACGTTGCAACCCACAGTGGTTTGGGCCGCCTTGAGAACCTCGCCCGTCGCCAAGAAGTGCGACAACGAGGTCTTCCCGCAGCCTGGCCCACACAGAACGCCTCCGATTACCGCCAGACCCCAGCATCAGCCATTGGGCGAACATGCTCACCAAACCCACAAAACAAAAGACCAGAGATTGCACAACAATCTCCTCCCGCAAAACAGCATATCGCCACAATATCGTCGCGCACAGAAACGAACATCTCTCGCCATCTCCCCTCCCTCCACAGCTACCAACCCAAAGCAATTCCACGCCTTGGTCAGGGCCGCGCGCGGTGCGGGCGGGAGGCGTTCGAGTTGGGCCGCGCGATGCCATACCCGTGTTGCCAATCACTAGCACCCGGACGCGGCCCACATGCTCCGGGTTCATGCCTCCAGAGGTGGAGGGCCCGAGGGGGCTGGAGTCCATCCCGCGTTGGAGTTTTGAGGGCAAGGCACTATGGGGCGTTGTCGCCCGGCAGGCACTGGGAGCGGCTTGCACCCGTCAGATGATCATCAATTTGCGCAAGGTTGTACCCTGAGTGTATCGTCGACACGGTGAATTTTTCTTTTTGCGATAGTGGACTGTTCTTTTTTGCGCCAGTGGACTGCAAGGTTCAGGCGTTCATATAATTAACTATCCTGTTAATGAGTTTCTGCCAAGGACGACGTTGGGTGGGCGCACAACGGCCAATTTGGGCCGTTCTGCCCCTTGGGCCAGTTTCAGAGCCATCGCACGGCCGGTTTCTGTCAACCCCTATACTTGGGGTCAGTTCTGCCCGACGGATCCAAGGACAGTTGGGGCGAACCTTGTACCTTGGAAGTAGACAAGGGGACCGGTCAAGCTGGCCCTTGGGTTTGGCGGGGAGTTTGGCGGCAAGTCGGGGCGACAATTTTAGGCGCGACCCTTGGCGTCCCCATTGTCTTGTTTCGCGCTCGCCCTGCCCACCCTAATAGAGTGAGTTTCAGTTCGCTGTGGGAAGGAGAGGGAGTTGAGTACGAGAAAAGGGGAGCTGACTAGAGTTGAGTCACCATCAGGGTGGCATTAAATATCTTGCGAAGCGAAGGGCACGTTCAAGTGGGTCGCCTATCGGGTCTTGTAGTAGTGAGGTGATGAACACCAAATTGTGTGAATGTAATGTATTGTCATGTGGGGAACACGGGGGGGGGGGTGAAGGAGAACGGTATGGCAGAAACGGCCAGCCATGAGAGGGGGAATGTTTATGGGTGGGAGGGGTGGGCAGAAGGGAGTGCTTAAAAAAAAGGTGACAAAGCAGATGACATGACAAGATTGTGGGTGTGGGGCTCCTGCCCTCTTTGAGCTGTGGACCCGCCTCGTCGGGCACTTAGGTCCTTATGGGGACCTAAGCGGGACCACCCCGACCTACTCCCATATTATATACGGCCCGCAGAATTGCGTGCCGATCGATCGCACCTGGTTGGTCGACCCCTGGTGCTTGTCCCTGGCCTTCTGATGCATGTCCTCCAACTTGCCGACCCCAGACAGGAGGTCGGCTGTCAAGTCGCCGTCAACGAGGCGGTTCGCCTGCCAGACGCCGTTGACCAAAGCCTGCTAGATCGGCCCTTGCTCAGCAATGCCAGGTGGCACACCTCATCCAGGACGAATTACACAGCCTTCCCCTGCGCTCCCTGCTCCGCGGCCTCCCGTCGCTACCGCTGGACCACTTGGCCGTGCCAAAAATGTCTGTTTTATGAAGTTGAAAGCCAAAGTTTGCATAGGCCACCCATTGCCAGGAAGATAATGAGATAGTATTCGGCAGCCTGGGCCTTTCTCTTCCAAGCCTTTAAGTGGCTCGCACAATCTTGGGTCGACGTTTAAGAGGACTAGTTGTGGATTTGGGGGTACTGACATGGGTACCCACAAAGTGCCTGACCATGGGAACAATGACAGCGACCAAACAGCTTGGCTCTTAGATTGGTCCAGATCTTTTGGAAGAATATAACGTCCTTGCGCACCACGGAATAGGAAGAGTTGAGTTCTGAGGCGTTGTGCCACCCTCGTCACAGACAAGAACACTTGGCCCTGGAATGTTGAGATTGGAAGCAAATGCACCTTCCCACCTTTCAGTGCTTTGCCCTGGTACACAAGCCATACGTGCGGCGGCACCACTGCGAGCTTGCTCACCCTGGGCCTGGCAGGTTATTCCCTATACCCTGGGAGATAAGTGTTCTGGGATAGTGTGAAGGCAGTGGGGAAGACAAAACCTATGTCGTGGTTGCTGTCCGGCAGACCGGCGGATTTTCCACCGGGAGCCTCCATGCCCATGGACGAGCGACCAAGGCGCAACGGAATAAGCACGAACGCATGATGAGGACCATTTAGAGTATCTTTATCGACTGGTGCTATTGCACCGGTGGTGCTATCCAGGAACGGTTCTCATTGGCTGCCGTGCCACCTTCCCAAGGCGACATTTGCCGAATAGCACTAGTGCCATTGCTCCCCTGCGTGCATTCACAATGGTGGGTTCTATTCCTATGCCGAATAGCACCATGGCAGCATTACAATGGTTTGCGCGAATAGTAGAGGTGGCCACCCGGATCCATTAATAGCGGACGAGGGCGCCCTCCGTTAAATATCCGTTAATTTAGCGGACCCCGCTCTCTCTGTTGCTGACGTGGCATGGATGGCAGCGGACGGCAGGCGCCAATCAACGGACTCTGCGGATTCCACCTGGGTGTTAACGGATATTCTCCAACGGACCGGAGGCCACGTACCCCATCCGCTAATCTAGCGGATGACAGCGGACGTGTGTACCGAATCAGCGGATGACAGCAGAGCACAGGCAGCAAGTACTGATTTCCGAATCTGGGGATCGGGTTGATTGCCAGCATGGCTCAGCCAGGGTCCACATACAGCGGACCTTGGTGGTGACTGTGCACATAATTGGTTGCCCTCCGCTGTCTCCTGCCCCTGCCGCCCCACGAGCCACCATGGACCCAACACCTGCTCGGCCAGCAGGTGAGGCATACTGCGCCCACGAGCAGCATAGCCAGAAGCCTGAGGAATGCCCTAAGTACCGCCGACCTGGCGGGAAATGCCGGGCCGCACGGGGGAAGGGGGGTCTCGGATGATCTGTTGGCCGAAAACTTGTGCGTGGCCGGATGCAATCCGCCGGTGATGCATAGGCATAGCGCGCTATCCTGCTTTCTGGCCAGGGCAAAGCCCTCAGTACCGCCTGCTTTGGCGGGATGAATTCCGGGCCGGGCTGTGGGGGGTGTTGGGGGGTGTTTGGGGGGGCCTCGGATGATCTGTTGGCCGAAAACCTGTACGTGGCCAGATGCAATCCGCCGGTGATGCACAGGCATAGCGCGCTATCCTGCTTTCTGGCCAGAGCAACGCCCTCAGTACCGCCTGCTTTGGCGGGAAATTCCGGGCCGTGGGGGGTGTTTGGGGGTGTTTGGGGGGGCCTCGGATGACCTGTTGGCCAAAAAACTGTGCGTGGCCGGATGCAATCCGCCGGTGATGCACAGGCATAGCGCGCTATCCTGCTTTCTGGCCCTCTAGGGCAACGCCCTCAGTACCGCCTGCTTTGGCGGGAAATTCCGGGCTGTGGGGGGTGTTAAAAGGGGGGGGGGTTCTCGTATTATCTGTGGACTTTGAAAACCTGGATGTTGGCGGATGCATTCCGGCGAGTGATACGTGGGCATAGTGTGGGCTTCTGCTTCTGGCCGCTTGTTTACTGGGAAATTCTTCCCCCGGGGGGGGGCGGATTATGTGTGGACTTTGGAAACCTGGTGGCACATGGCCGGGTGGGAAGATCATGGCCGGGGTTTGACTTCATTCCGGGATTTTGCCTGCGACCCTCACCAACTATGTTGCAGGTGGTACAAACGCTGAAACGGAAAGCAGGCAGGGGCGCCTTCGATAGGCGGGACGTGTAGGTGCAGTGGACGTGTACCTCTGTGCAGCAAGCCTGAGTGCCGCCTATTGTGGCTGGGTGCTATAGGGAACATTGCGGGAAGTCGGGTACAATCGCAATCTTGATTCTAAAGCTGGTAATCCAAGGCTTGAATGCCTTTGGCTGGAAACCATGCATCCATTGGGGCACCTACTATCCTGCGTATAAGTTGGAAATGTACTTAACATTGTGTGTGGTGCTGCAGCCTCACCAAGCTATGTCAGTGCAGATCCAGAAACCATCAGGAGGGGGATGGCGAGCGCAGAGGAGCAGCAACACGAACCCTCACTTGGTGAGTGGATTACCGTTTACACTTGCAGAACCATATTTTGTTGTCGACTTTGGCGGCTGTGGTTGTGTGTGTTTGTCGGTGTGTAGGGCACTGCACCATTCTGGCATGGCCACCTCGTTGGTGGTAGTACCCGCCGTCACCTGGCTGGGGAAACCTTGGCAGTTCGTTCCTTCCATGTGGCCATGCATTGCACAGGGTGCACCACTTGCCGCTGCAATACCCATCGTCTTTGCTTACATGCCACCAACATTATTTGGCAGTACCCGCCACCACCTGGCTGGGGAAGTCTTACCACTTTGTTACTTTTATTTGGCTGCACACTGTACAGGGTGTGCTGTATGTCCCTGCAGTACCCATCACCTGTTTTTCCTTATGTGGCATGACCACTTTGTGGTAGTACCCGCCGTCACCTGGCTAAGGAAACCTCAACACTTCGTCCCTTTAGGGGGCCGTGCATTGTACAGGGCGTGCTGCATTTCTCTACAATACCTATTGTCTTTGCTTCGGTGCCACCACCAGTATGTGGCAGTACCTGCCGTCACCTGGCTGGGGAAACACCATATTCTGTTCCTGTGTTAGGTCAAAAGCGGCCCCTGAACAGGGGCCAACGTTACAAGGATGGTCGAAAGCGCCGGCACAGACACAACAAGAAGGGGGGAAGGAGACGTGCAGGGGTGAAAGTCAGGCGGCGGATAGAAGTTGCGCGCGATAGGGAAGCTGAGCACGATAGGGAAGCCCTACCAGATAGATTAGAGGAAATACAAGAAGCGGGGTTGGGTGGCCTGCCCTCGGGGGTGTGGTGGCCCAGACAGGACCACCTCGCCCCCAAGGACTAGGCCCGATTAGCCGCCATAAGCGGATACATTAATAACGCTTTGGGGGGCGCAGAAGGGGCACGGTTACGAAAGGAACAACACGAGAGATAGAACCCCCCTCAGTCTTGGGGAGAATGGCAGAAGCGTCGCAGGCAGGAACGCAAACAAGTGGATATGAATCGCTGGGCTGCTTATAAAACACGTTAGTGCGCGGCTATCATAGATTTGGTGCTACACCGGGGGGAGCACATGGTGGGGTACAAGTCTATTAGCAGAAAATATAGAATAACTGAACCGTCGCTAAGACGCCTGGAAGAAAGACTCATTGAAGACGATTTTTTTTCACAGGTTGGGTGGGAGTTCAATGTCATGGACTCCGGCCTCCTAACAGGGAGTGACACGGAGACTTCCTCCGATTAGTTTTTTTTAACAAAACAATTTGATTGTGAGGTGAAGTCCAAGTACCGCCTACCACCGGCGAGGAAGGTGACATTTGCTGAACAATCCATGGTTGTGAGACGCTTTTCTGCCTTTATTTCACAGAAGGAAGTGTGCATGTAACATCTCCTTGTAACATCTGAAAACCATTGTCGAATATATGTTGCCTCGGTTATTTACGCAATGGACATCTGCGCCAGGCTCTGTTGGCGGCGATGGTGGTGCTGACCTCGCAGCATTTGTTGCTGAGCGAGGAGTCCCAGATGCAGATGATGTTCCTGTTGGGAGGGGTGCGTTCAGCTCCACGGACACTGATTCGCTTAAAGGTGCATCGCCAAGTTCGAGTGTCGTTGTGGTGGAGGATAAGCCACAGCGCAGGGCCAAGAGAAGGCGTCGATGATGGGGTGGTTTGATGCCTCGATGGGCGCCTCCCGACGGCGCCCGGTCGCTGCCGATGGGCAGCCTCTCACACCGAATGGTGTGGCGTCTCGGGGGGCGCGCTTCCCCTCTCGCTCGCTGTGGTGGGCCCGTATGATCCGAAGATCGCCGGGGTGCGGCACAGGACCCGAAGGTCCGGCGGAAAGAGCTCCTCGCGCTCGGTGGCTGCAAGCGCGGGTGCTGGGGTCCGAAAGCGATTACAGATTGTCAGACAGGCGCGGTTTTGCCACTCCCGCGCAGCGCAGCTGACTCACCCTACATTGGGTGGCCAACACACCAGAAAACGCAATGTACAATGTCAGAATGTAATGTAAATGTTCCGGCAAGCCTCCACCAGTCCCAGGAACTCACAACCACCCAGAATACTCCATAAATGAACAGCCAAGGCCACTAAATTGGCCCCAAGAAACCTGGCTGTAACTACCCCCATGTAATTCCACAACAGTACTCCCTCCTGGGGGAGTTTTCGCCCTCGAAAACCAGTCCCCATAAACCGGTTCCACTACCGCTACCCAATTGTAGACCTATTTCTGATCTTCAACGGGTTTGTCACGGGCGATCATTTTCTTCAATTCGCTGGGATAGTCGAAGTTCCCCTCAGGCACCCAAGAAGCGTCATCGATGGACCATCCTGTCCAGAGTACCAAAAATTCCTTGACCTTCTTGTGACTGGGTCCTGTCCAACGCCACCTCAGAAGCTTTTCCACGTCGTAGGGCTGATCATCTTCAGGCTCAATTTCATCTGATCAGCAACTGCATTTGATGGTGTCCATCCTGAGACCCTGAATGGGCGCAGCAAGCTCGTGTGGAAGACTTTGTGGATCCTCCAAGACTCTGGTAAGTCAAGTTCATAGGCCACCTTGCCGATTCGGCGGATGACGAAGAACGGCCCAATGAACCTTTTTCTGAGCTTGCGGATAGGTGCGTTCTTGAGCGAAAGATGTTCTGTACTCAATAGCACCTGGTCTCCAGGATGAAACAACTGCTCTCTGCGCCGCTGGTCGGCCTGTACCTTCTGCCGCTGTTGAGCCCGTTGCACATACTGCATAGCCCGCTGAAAAGTCTTCTGCATCCGGGACACAAACACGTTGACACCCTCGATCCTGGTAGTATCACTGTCCCGAATGAGGTCCAACGGAGTACAAGGGTCATACCCGTAGTTCAGGTAGAATGGGGTATACCCCGTGGATGGTGACACACTGTGGTTCATGACAAATTCCACAGTGGATAAATTCTTCTCCCAGTGTGTTGCTTCGGAAGACTCATGGATTGTGCATCTGAGGACCATCTCCACCACCCTGTTCATCGCCTCTGTCAATCCATCTGTCTGAGGGTGATGAGATGTGGACATTCTGAGCTTGCTCCCCATAATTCTCCAGAACTCACGCCAGAACTTGGACACAAATCTGGGGTCTCTGTCTGATACGATGGAACGTGGTATCCCGTGAAGTTTTCCAACCTGATCCCAGTAAATCCTCGCTGTATCAGCAGCCGTGATGGTCTGCTTAACTGGGATCAAGTGCACCATTTTGGTAGCACGGTCCACCACTGTAAGAATTCCATCGTTGCCCTGCTCACTGGCTGGTAACCCCATGATGAAATCCATACTGACGTCAGCCCATTTCTCCTCAGGAAGCTCCAAGGGCTGTAGCAACCCAGCTGGTAATCTGTGGACGCTCTTTTCCATCTGGCAGACCTGGCATCCCAACACGAAGTCTCTGATATCCACTGTATGGTCTGGCCAGTAGAAACTCTGCTGTACTTTCTTGAGCGTCTTGTGATATCCCAGGTGTCCAGAGTAAGGCACCACATGAAGTTCCTCCATAATCTTCCTCTTAATCTCTGGAACATCTGGTATCACCAATCGCCAGCGCTGAATGTCCTTGTCCTCGTTATGCGACTGAATCTCCAATAATCCATGGTTCTTCCGGTATACACTAGTGCCAACTCTGATGGTATGCTCTTGAGACGACTGCAGCTGAGTAATGATGTCGTCCCACCTGGTGTCTGTCTGATACCCCTTTTTGATATCCTCTCTCAAAGCTGAATCCAGAGTTACCCTCGTACGAGTGACGAATAAAGAATGTGAAGAATCAACTGATGACTGAATCCCCTCTGTATCCCCCTCCAAGTTGGATCGTTTAAACACCTCATCCAACTTTTTCTGTATGGCCTCATCGGTCTGATCACCCTCACCCAGCCTCAATCTCTGGACCAACGACTCCTCCTGTGCCCGCACATCCACCATGCTCCTGATATCTCTGATACTGCGGCGGGACAGAAAATCTGCGGGGTTGGTTTTGCCCGGTATGTGGACAATATCACAATCATACCCCTGCAGGATTTGAACCCATTTCCAGACCCTTCTATTCACTGAGGGCTGGTTTGGTAGATTCTTGAGGGTGTCGTGGTCTGTCTTGATCGTGAAGTGGTTACAGGCCAGGTAGTGTCTCCATTTTCCGACTGCCCAAATGATGCCCAGCAGCTCCCGTTCGTATGCACTGTACCGGGTCTCTGCAGGATTCATCTTGCGGCTCTCATAGCAGATGGGCTGCAGTCCATTGCCGAAATCCTGCTGTAGAATGGCTCCAACTGATACTTCAGAGGCATCAGTTGTCACTGTGAATTCCCGGTCAACGTCTGGTAACTGGAGAATGGGTGCTGTGACCATCGCAGTCTTCAACCTGTTGAAAGCCTGTTCCTCTTTGTCCGTCCACTGCCACTTCACATTTTTCTTGGTGAGGTCTGTCATCGGGGCTGCAATTTCACTGAACCTCCTTATAAACTTCCTGTAGAAATTCGTCAGCCCGAGGAATGATCTGACATCTGTGACACCTTCTGGAGTAGGCCAATTCAAAATTGCTTCAACCTTGGACAATGATGGTTTTATTCCCTCAGCCCCCACATCGAATCCAAGGTACTCGACTTCAGTTCTGAAGAAATCGCATTTCGGTAGACGTCCATACAACTTCTCCGACCGAAGACGATCCAAAACTGCGCGGATGTGCTCTAGGTGCTCCTCCAAGGTCCGGCTGTAGATCAAAATATCATCAAGGAACACCAACACAAACTGATCCAGGCCATCGCGAAGAATTGTGTTCATGACACGCTGAAATGTAGCTGGAGCATTGCATAATCCGAAAGGCATCACAAGGTATTCGAATGATCCGTATCGACTCACAAAGGCGGTCTTGTGGATATCTGACTCTCGCACTCTGATCTGATGATATCCTGAGGCGAGGTCGATCTTGGTGAAGTATTTTGCCCCGTGAAGTCGATCCATCAATTCGTCCACCTTCGGAAGAGGATACCTGTTCTTCACTGTGATTTTATTCAGGGCGCGGTAGTCAATACACATTCTCCATTTTCCATCCTTCTTCGGGATGAAGAGGATGGGCGCCCCGTACGGACTTGAACTCGGTCTGATCCAGCCCTGCTCCAAGAGTGTGTCGATCTGTCTCCTCATCTCATCCAGTTCAGCACTGCTCAGCCTGTATGGACTCTTATGCGGTGGTGCTGAGCCTGGAACAGTCTCGATCTCGTGATCAACAACTCTCTTGGGCGGTGGCCCATGTGGTAGCTGGTCAGGGAATATGTCCTTGTACTCCGCTAAAGTCTGCTGCAGCTTTTCCCTGACGGCTGGATCTGCATCTGCCACTTTGGTCCGTATCACTTCTTCCACTGGTATCTCTTTCGTGACGGGGCCAGACTCTTTTGAAGTCCGGCGCTTCTCGCCCTCTGTTTTGCCCTTGGCTGCTCCCGCCTTGGCCTGTTTCCTCTTTTTCCCCTGATCCGGCAGTGAATTGGCTCGCAGAACACACAAGAACATGGGCTCATCTGTTTTGTTGGCCCTTCTGGCTGCCTGTCGCATCGTCATGAAGTCCAACTTGGTCCTGACAGGCTGTCTCACGCATTTGCCAGATATCTTTCTTGCTCTCGTCTGTCTGCTCCCAGAAGTTTTGGAAGGTTGGGGATGTTCGTCCTCTGGATTCTGTGCAGCCGCTACTCCCCCCTGGGGGACATCAGCCGTCCTCGGCGCTGAATGACAGGACACTGACAGCGGTGTGTCCTGATGACCCCATGCACCTGCCGAAGGCTCATACGACCAGAACTGTGGAGAACTGAGCCTGGCGTACTGACGCTCCCAGTTAGCTGAAGGTTGCGCAGCTGACTGCTCTCTGAGATAGGAAAAACTGTGCTGAAGACCGGGTAGACCTCTATCAATGATCTGGCAGCTGCGCACTGTCTCTTTCTTCAATCCAGGTACCACCTCCAACCGATCACCACTGCGTAGTACCATGGAATTGCTACGCCAATCCACCAAGGGGTTCATCTGGTCCAGCCAATCACGACCCAAGATGACATCCAACCCCTCCATCATGGGGACTGCCGTCAGAGAAATGCGACTCTGCAAGGTCCCGATGCATAGCAGCACATCTGGAGCTATACCGGTGGAGACTACAGTCTCCCCATTCGCCAACTCCAATGACGAATATGCTCCAATAAATCTGAGTGGTGAGCGGAGTCGCAGCTGGTCGTTAACAAAAGAACGACTCGCTCCGCTGTCCACCAAGGCGGCTACACGTGTGCCGTTAACCACTGCTTTAACCACAAGAAGCAAGTGGTCCTGTACACCAGCCTTCGAGTCTGTGGTGCTCGCAGCAGATGCTGGTGCGGTCTCAATCCTCTGAATCAGCTCACTGGGGGTCCTCTCCACGGATGAAATGGACTTTGAAGGTATAACCTCCCCAACTGCACAAGCCTGTGAGACCTGAACGGGTGCAGTGCGGTGTCTTCGTCGGTACCGACGTCTCTCCATCCTGCGCCTCCACTTCCCCCTTCGCCGTTGGCGCTTGCTCTGACCGACACTGACCATCACAAACGGGTGACAACTTCTCTGACCAAGTTGTCCCCCAAGCCCCCGATGCTTCCTAGACTGGCCAGAGTGGGGGCCAGCTAGTTTCCCTGCCACTGACGCTGGGAATCATCGGTGTCTGACCCGGCTGCCTGCTGCGCAGCCTCCCGATCCAGCTGATCGGCCATCTCCCTCAAATCGTCACTGGTGGCAAACATCGCCACCCTGGGCCTCCTCTGGTTGCCCCTGCCACGTCCACGACGGCCAGACCCATCATTCCTCTTGGCGTTCGGATGGAAAGTCACGCCAGAAGACTGTGGGGGAGTGGACTGGCGACCAGATTGCCCTGCACCACCTGATCTCTGAGCTGAAGTCGACTGTGGATTCCGCCAATACATCTTGCTCTGATCCTGCTGTTGACTCTGACCAGATGATCCAGATGACTGTCCCTGCTTCTGTCCACCAGATGTCTGTCCTCTGCCCTTTTGCTGCTTCTGCTGCTGCTGATCTGCCTTGCCGGATCCACCTGTTTTCTGCCGTGAATCTCTCCTCGATGATCGGCAGAACTCCAAGGCATCCTCCAGACGACACACAAGGGCCTCAGCCTCTGACAAAGTCTTGGGATGCATCTTGGCAGCCTCTAGCTGGAAGGGCTGCCTCAATCCCAAGATCCACTGCTGCAATGCAGTCTTGGTGTCGTAGTTTGGGACCCTGGCCATCAGCATCTTCATACGAGCCATGTAAGTGCTCGCATTTTCCTCAGCCTTCTGCGCAATGTTCAGCAACTCAGCTCGAGCCCTGTTTTCTCTGACTGGCGACTCGAACTGTGCTCGCAGTAGCATCTTCAATTCAGCCAAGGTGTCTGGGCGATGTCCACCACGAGAAAGACACTCTGAATCCCACCATGCCCGTGCATTCCCCTGGAGAAGAAGAATGACGTAGGCCACAGCTTGGTCCTCACGATGCTGCACCAAAGCGAAATAATCATCCACCAGGCGTAGCCAATCTGTGATGTCCTGGCCTCTGGCTCCAGTAAAGACAGGTGGCTCTCGTGGTTTGATGCTGACGTTGAACATTGCCCCCTGTGGTACGCCATATGGCATCAATGGCTGAGAAAATGACCATGCTCCTGGCTGTGCTGCGCTGGGTGCTGATGCTGGCATAGCAGATGCACTATCTGGTATGGGCGGTGCTGTAGGCACAATAGGTACTCTCTCTGGCATAGGCACTCTGGGCATAGACTGAGTAATCTGAGGCAGATCTGGGATGGATCCAAACTGCAATGGCATGCTGACAGGCGGCACTGCTGCAGAAGTGCTAGCCTGCTGTCCTGATGATCGTCGCTGCTGGATCTGCTCATAGCGGGCGGCCAATTCATTAGCCTGGCGCAGTAACTCGTCAGCTCTGGCTGTCGACTCTGCAGTGCTCTGCATCTGTGCCTGATGAGCTGCTGACTGCTGCTCTGAGACCTGCGACAATTTCCAGTTTGACTCATCGAGCTGCTGGCGAAGGCTACGGGCATCAGCACGAGATGCATCCAGCTCCTCACGTAGTGACTGGATCGACTTCATTGCACCTCCTGCAACATCCATCTGCTTCTTCAAAGCCTCCTCCATCTGAGTCATCCTCTGCTGAAACTGTCGCTGGTCCTCCTCGCGTGCATGACGCAGCTGCTCAATATGCCTCATAGCCTCTGAGCTGCGTGTCTCTGAATGCTGCGCCACACTCAAAGTCTCCCGCTGATCCAAATGCAATCTCTCCATCCCAGCATGAACCTGTCCCATCGCCTGTGCTGTATCCTGCCTCAGTACATTCGTCTGCTGAAGAGCGAATGCACTAGTCTGTGAAGCATGATGTGCCTGTTGCTCAGCTGCAACACTCTGCTGAGCTGCCTGCTGTGCCTGCTGCCCAGCCAAGGCACTCTGCTGTGTAGCATGCTCTGCCTGCTGTCCTGCAACCGCACTCTGATGCACTGCCTGCATGGCATGATGTCCCACTGCTGAGCTGTGCTGCATGGCAGTCATGGCTGTCTGGGCGATACCCTCTGCTACTGCCAATGCTCCAGGAATCCCTCTGAGCTCCATGGCTCCCTCTGCATACAACGCCTGTGGCCGGTCTCTCAACACAACTGCCTCCTGCTGTGGCACAAGCGCTACAGACACTGGAACCAATGCGAGATCCTGAGCCCCACTGGACTCCCCTGCAGCCGCTGTAGTACTCCCTGGTGGATGGACTGACCCTCCTGATGAAATGCTCATATTATCATGGACATGAGCTCCTGTGCTAGTCAGTCCCTCCTGGCCCTGCCGGTCCGCCATCTCTGATCACTGACACTGACAGGCGAGTAGTACTCCTCGTATGGCCACAGACAAAACAACAACGAAACTCCTCTGTAGATGTAGTAGGGCAGAGGTACTGGAACTGAATGAAATGCTGAACTGGTAGACAACTGGAATGAAAATAATAACTGACTGCGGTAGTCAACTGGTCAGACTGAACTGATCGCGTAGACTGAACTGAGGAAGTCTGAGGTGTCCGGAACCTCCAACCTGCCGCTTAGCAGGCGTAGACCAACAGACACGGTTCTCCCCCGTGTACAACCAACAGACTAGGAACTCACGAGTTCCTAGGCTGGTGCACGGTCAGCTCCTTGCCTGGAGCGGGGGAGAACTAGGGACGGCTCCTAGCGCCTACCAGCCGGGAAGCGCGACAGTCCCGTGGTCACACCCACTGCCACCGGCCCCCCTCCAGTGACAGCAGGTGAAGGCTGGCCCCTTTCTATGACTTTCCTAACTCCTAAGGTACCGGTGGCTTCAACCCGAGCCTGACAGCCACGGCTCCCGGCGGGTACCTTAGGCGTTCAACCCTACCACTGATCTTAGCTCAGTGGGATCGTGCGCCGGGGGTACACAGTCCCTTAGTAGGGGCCCGCTTGGATCCACACAGGTCTCCCCCGCACGTCACGACCACTATGCAGGAATAGCAGCCAACCCACCTTTCTTGGGTGTGGAGTGGCTTTGTAGTACTTTGCGGTAGTACTGCAGCCCTTAAGTACTGAGCTGCTTCCCTGCCTTGGTCACCAAGTACTGAGGTTGTCTTAAAGTACTGCTGGCTTGGGCTGGAATCCCTCCTGTAGCCTTGCAGTAGCCTCACTGGTCGCTGGTCTCGGTACTGGTGGCTTCTGGCTGCTCCAAAGTACTGCCGGCAGGCGTCAGTACTGCCGCTCCCCCCGGATTGTCACGTGATGGGGCGCTGCCCCCGTCGCTTGCCCGGGATTGTCACGTGACGGGGCGCCTTCCCCTCGCGTGCCCGGGATTGTCACGTGACGGGGTTGCTCGTCTCTGATTGGCTGCTGTCAACTCAACGGCTCGCCTCGCCCGCGGCTGGCCTCGCTGCTCACTCCCTCGACGCGGGCCTGCGTCCCTCCGGCTCCCCGTCGATCGAACTCGCTCGCGCTGCCTTCCCACGGGCCGGCGCCTCCACAATCGACCGGCGATTCAACGCGGAATCCCACGTTGACCGCCTCTCCCGATTCCGGATCCGCGGGGCCGGATCTCCGCCCGATCTCGCCCCTCTCGCGGCCACTCTCCTCGCTCCCGCGTCGTGCGTCCGCGTTCCCCCCGGTCACCAGCTCCGAAACCACCTGATGGGGTGGTTCGATGCCTCGATGGGCGCCTCCCGACGGCGCCCGGTCGCTGCCGATGGGCAGCCTCTCACACCGAATGGTGTGGCGTCTCGGGGCGCGCGCTTCCCCTCTCGCTCGCTGTGGTGGGCCCGTATGATCCGAAGATCGCCGGGGTGCGGCATAGGACCCGAAGGTCCGGCGGAAAGAGCTCCTCGCGCTCGGTGGCTGCAAGCGCGGGTGCTGGGGTCCGAAAGCGATTACAGATTGTCAGACAGGCGCGGTTTTGCCACTCCCGTGCAGCGCAGCTGACTCACCCTACATTGGGTGGCCAACACACCAGAAAACGCAATGTACAATGTCAGAATGTAATGTAAATGTTCCGGCAAGCCTCCACCAGTCCCAGGAACTCACAACCACCCAGAATACTCCATAAATGAACAGCCAAGGCCACTAAATTGGCCCCAAGAAACCTGGCTGTAACTACCCCCATGTAATTCCACAACATCTGACCACCCCCCAACCGCTTGCCATGGCTGCTGATGTGCGGACTCCACACAAGCAACAGCAAACACTAATTGAAGCAAAGCAGCCCACGCGCATGGTGGCGACCTTGGAGGAAGGGTCGCCGAGGACACGCCACAAACAACGCCACCGCAAAGGGGATCCAGGCCACCAGGAATGGTGTAGAGAGGGGTTTACTGTAGACGAGGTGCAAGGGCCCGACAAGAGACCATGTTCCATTACTGCTGTTTGCCGGTTGTGTTACGGGAGGGGCATTACCAAGACATACAAAGTGTTGTCATACAACCCGGGAAAGAAGAACTCGAACAGTGCCAGTTGGACGGGGCCCTCAAACCATTTGAAAGAGAAACATAGCATTTTCAGTATTGAGGCACTTCGAGACAAACTTAGTAATCCTATGGGCAACCAGCAGATGAAATTGGGTACATCATTGGAAACCTACCTGGAGACATGGCACCCTAGGACTTCAGAATGGAACAGGGCGGTGGCCCACGTTGCCCGGTACGTCAGTTTTGCTAATGCACCATACCACCTGGCTCAGACGGCGCCCTTCATTCGTTTAATGTGAGCCTTTATTCCCCGTTGGCCATCTATTAGTAAGCAAACAATTGTGAGGTCGGTGGCGAGACAGGCCAATGAGATCAAGCGGGAAATAAGGGAAGAGGTGTCCCAAATCCGAGACGAGTCCAGAGTTGCCATGACAGCGGACATTTGGACAAGCGGGTGCATGGACACGTATATAACAGTGACATTGCATTGGGTGGACGCCGATTGGAGCCTGAAGAAACGCATATTGGGTGATTTTGGATGGCATATTCTGTGTCCTATGATATTTTCAATATTCGTGGTTGTCAATTGTTTACTGTTTGCATCCGTGCCATGATTAATGGTGTTGCGGCCCCGTCGGCAGCCACTGGTTTCCGGAGTCGTGGGGGTCGCCCTGCCCTGTGGCTCGGCTGTTGGAGGTCAGCCGGCACTCTCCACCTCGGATGGTGGGCATATCCGGGGCAGTCGCTTCCTTGGTCGCGCGGTGGGCCCAATGCTCGACGGGGATCGATCCCTGGGGCCTGCTGTCGGCGAGAGGTGGCGGCGCAGCGCGGTGGTGGTTCGCTGGCTCGCGGGAGGCCAGAGAGTGGGCCAATGATGTTACACGGATTCACAGCATGCACGCGCACATATCGCATGCGCGATGCCCGATCGCGGGTCCATCGCTGTCACATCAAGACAAGACAAGTCAAGTGCACGTCCAGGCACATCGTCACCGTCCACCGTTCACCTACGATCGACCCATTGTCCTCTAATTCCAAGCGTCTAACACCCGACCCTCTGGCCCTAAGTACTACGACTCCAGGAGGCCATATCTTCGCCGTTTCTTAACGGAATCGGGCGTTTAAAAGCTCGTTGGAACCAGGAAGCTCTCAATAATGTCCTCAAAAGGTCGATTTAGCCAATTACGTAATTCCCACTCCAGAAATGTCAAATAAGCCTAAACCCCAAGCAGCCACGTCACAAATGGCCACTCGTGTGTGCTTTGCCAACCGTGTCATGTGCACTCGCTGCACTAGTACCGGCCTTCACTGGCCGGGAATCGCGTCTCACTAGACAAGAATCGTGGATGCTGTGTTGCCATGGCACGATAGCCATCAGTACTGGCCTGCCATCGGCCAATACTGTCTGACATGTCATGGATATCAATTCTTTACTGTTTGCATGCATGCCGTGATTAATTACCACTCTTGTGTGCTTTGCTAACCGTGTCATGTGCACTCGCTGCACTAGTACCGGCCTTCACTGGCCGGGAATCACGCCTTATTGAACATGAATCGTGGATGCTGTGTTGCCATGGCATGATAGCCATTAGTACTGGCCTGTATCGGCCAGTATAGTATGACATATATCACGTGCAAAAGGTAACCCCTGTCTTTTAAAGCACAATACGTTGGTGGTGATAGGGACTATCAGCTTCCCTGGGAGCCACACTGCAGACGCGATAAGCCGTGCCTTGCTCAAGATCCGATTGAAGTATGGCCTGCACCCTGTAGTTCTGCGTGACCAAGTCATGACGGAGTCGGAGATGGAAGCGGACCCTGTGCATGCGTTTCAGGACGAGTCGCCGTGCGATCGTGTGGCTCTCACCACGGACTGCGCCTCCAATATGAGTTCAGCAGCCGAGAAAAAGGAGATTTTTGATTGGAACCCGTGCATTTGCCATCTGTTAAATACCGCAGTCAAGGCCGCTTTCCAAAATGTGAAAGAGTTTCAGCAGCTCGTCGAACCACTTCGCGAATTGGCAAGTCATTTTCACAAATCGCCCCTTGCTTGGAAGGTTTTCCGCCGTGTGCAAGAGAAGATGCTAAAGGAGGAAGTGGCCGGCGATGTATCATCAGATGATGAGGAGGAGGATTACTCAGGTGTAAGGGAAGAGGATGATGTTGCTGAGTTGGCCGATGATCCTGATGCAGATCTGACGGTTCCTGACAATGAAATGGAGCAAGCTTGTCCAAAGCGAATATTGCGTCTAGGGACTTGGTGCCCGACGAGGTGGAATAGCATGTATTTTTTGATTAAGAGGGCGGTTTTGTTGGAGAGAAGCATCCGTGAGTATACAGCAAATGCGAGAATTCCTAGGATCATTATACCAGCAGCTGGGTGGTGCATTTTCAAACAAGTGCTGCCAGTCTTGGAGTCCATAAGGGAGTTGTCTGAGCGATGTGAGGGGGACGAGTATATTACCATATCGGATGTCCTCTATAATGTTTTGAAGTTGCTGTACGACCAGCTGTATGTCAGTGACTCCAATGCACATGCAAAACCTGTGTTACTTGAATTCACCTCTGAATTCACAAGAAAACTGTGTGCGGATTGTGATAATGTCAACCTAATATACAATTGGGTACTAGCGGCGGCTGTGGACGGAAGGAGGAATACATTGCACTGGATGAGGAGGATCTGGAACAACACTGACGATTGGCCAAATTTGGTGGAAGAATATGACACCCTGGCAAAGTTCCAAGCGATGTTGAAGAAAGAGATGACGGCATTGGTGAGTTCAGTTCTGATTTGTGGCCTTTGCCTTTGTAAATGTGTGCATCCAACTGTGGATAGTTTTGGCCGGTACCAAGTGTCCTTTGTGCCTTTGCATGCACGACTGTGCCTATTGTGTATTTCGCCTTAAACGGCCGTCTCCTGAGATCACTTGGCTGCATGGGGTGCCTACTTTTATATCTTGCTTGTGTGACTAACAATGTGCATATGACTTCTGCAGTTGAGGCACATGGTGAAGGCGCCCGAAGTCCATTCCTCGGGCTCATCATCCGAAGAGGATGCAGCACAAGCTGTGCAGCAGAGTTGGCTAGACGCGGCATCACCCCCACCTAAGGGACCACTACGTTTCCGACCATCAAGACGGAGAAGACGGGCCCCATGCTCCCCACTGCACATGGACCCAGTGGAGGCCGAAGTCGAAAGGTGGTTTGATTTGAAATGGACACCAGCATGTGAATATAAAAAAAAATGGAGTGTTGGGGACTGGTGGCACGAGAATCACACCAGCTTCCCCTTGGTGGCCATGCTTGCACGTCAAATATTAGCAACACAGGTGAGTGGGTGAGTACAGCTGGCTGTGCATATATACCAAAGTGCCCTTATGTGAAATATGGAGTTGAAAGAAAGGAAAAAACTGAATACCTTTGGTTGTGTTGCAGGTTTCCAACACCAGCAGTGAATGCTCATTTTCCAAGTTTGGTTTTATTGTGATGCCAACTAGCTATGCATATATGCCCCGGAGCCCTTATGAAGTTCACAGGCTGAGAAGTACTGAGTATTTTTGGTTGTGTTGCAGGCCTCCAGCGCCAGTAGTGAACGCTCATTTTCGAAGGCTGGTTTAATTGTGATGGCCAAGCGCATGGTGCTCAGGCCCGAGAACGTGGATCATTTGAGCTTGCTAGGGTGGCAGATGGCAGAGAGTGGATGGTCGCAGCAGAAGCTAGCGCATCGATGCAAGAATGGAGGGAAGGGAGGGAAGGTGCTCAGGCCCGAGAACATGGATCATTTGAGCTTGCTAGGGTGGCAGATGGCAGAGAGTGGATGGTCGCAGCAGAAGCTAGCACAACAACGCAAGAAGGGAGGGAAGGGAGGGAAGGGAGGGAAGGGAGGGAAGGGAGGGAAGGGAGGGAAGGGAGGGAAGGGAGGGAAGGGAGGGAAGGGAGGGAAGGAGGGACTTTGGATTCCAAAGTTTGGATCACCACCGGTGACCACCCTCGTTGCCCCAGCATGGAAACTGTGGAGTACCGCTGCAGTGAGGGTGCGGTACCATAGAGATAGAAGATAAGATATCATGACTTGTAATATTCCATTGTCTTGTGTTGAAGTGCACACCTTGAACACACTATGTTGGAGTGGTGGATGAACTTTGGGTATCATATAGATAGAAGAAAATTTTATTCAAGAAATGCATCCCAACAAGTACTGCGATTGGTGGATAGACTTTACAGTCGCTGCCCTGGCGTGGAAACTTCTGGAGTACCGCCGCAGCGAGGGTGCGATAGGCAGAGATGGAAGATAACAAATCACGACTCGTACTATTCGCTGCACGTTTTCATGTATGTTGAACTATTGAACTTCGACGTACTATGTTGGAATGGTGGATAAACCTGGGGTATCATATAGATAGAAGCGATTTTCTGTGAGAAATGTGTCCAATCGCTAACTGCAATTGGTGGATGGGCTTTACACTCGCTGTCCTGGCGTGGAAACTGTGGAGTACCGCCGCAGCAACCCATCGTAATTCGAGTTGCTGCAAAATGGAAACCCCTTGGCAACTTCGCCTCGACCTTGCCGTGGCTGGAAAGCAAGTACCTATGGGTAATAACAAACCAAAATCATTAATCAACGGATATTTTGATACGGACCGGACGCCGCACACGTAATCCGTTAATTTAACGGTAAATAACGGTGAAGAAAAAGTGAGAGCCGGATTCTGCGGACGGCAGTACGGCAAATAGCGAACCGGATATTACCGGACGAATATCACACTCAGTTTTACGGACCGGACTTAACGGGCCGGATGGCACCCGAGTGTGGCCACCTCTAGCGAATAGCACCAATGCTATTCGGGGGTGCTATTTGGCCTCAAGTGGAGCTATTCGGGCCCAGAGCAACGCCGCTCAGTACTGCTATTAGGGCGCTATTCCCCCCCTCGCCGTTAATAGTGGTTTTTCGATGTGCATCGCTATTCGAATAGCCAAATAGCACCACTGGGACAATAGCACTTACTGATAAAAATGTTCTTAGGGTTGGCACATCACTAGTAAAAAACAAGCCAGATGACACAATCGCAACATAGTTTGCTCAAAATCCAAATGTGTACTTTCGGCAAAGGTGGTCCCAAAAGTACACAGTTAATACACACATTGACACAATTTTAATTGTGCATCCTAAGAAACCGTGTAATCTACACAATTGTTTGAGGGTACATGGTTGAAACTATGTCAATGTGTGTACTAACTATGTAAATGGGACCACATTTGCCGAAAGTGCACAATTGGATTTTGAGCAGACTATGTCAGGGCTGTGTCATCTGGCCTGTTTTTTTCTAGTGCATGAAAGGGGGAAAGGCAGGATGAATGTGGTACATTTGTGTGGGCAATGCACGGTGGGACCAAGGGAACCAAGGGAAATTGGTTGTTCTGAATGAATGGGTGTACTGGGCTTGTGTAGTGGCTGGGGTTGGCGGGAACAGGAGTTGGGAAAGTCCACGCAATCCTAAAAGTGAGTCAGCCGCCTGTGGGAAGGCACAGACCACTGCACAACCTCAGCACAACATGACACAAAGAACACGTTATCCCCCTAAGGATCAGATCCAATACAAAGTCATGAAACGTCGTCTTGAACATGGACACGGAGGTTATGTAGTCTGGCGACGTGCGATTTTCTCTTTTGGCCTATATTTCCCATTGTGGGGGTGCGTCAATCGTGTGAGGGCTCCACACCTGGGTGTCCAAAAATTGGCGCCATCGTGCCTGGGAGCGTGCTGTCCTGGGTCGCCTCCATACAAGGTTACTTTAGCATTAATTAACTTCGTCCAAGCCTGCGAGCATCCCTCATCTGATTCTTTCCATCAGAGAATGTTCGAGACCACAACAGGTTCGTGGCAATTTGGAACCTTTGCAACTCCCATACTGCGCACCAAGACCTGTCCTGGGTGTCCTACAAAGAAATTATCAAAGACAAGCTGCTGAAGAACAGGTTAGGCCTGGCATCACCTGCTGCTAGAGCAGAGGGTATCTTCGACACATACACAAATTTCTCAGCCCTTCTGCATCGGCCAGAAGGGGCCAACCGTTAACTGCTTAAAATCGACAACTGCTACAAAGGTACGCATGTTAACTGCTACACAGGCATTGTCAGTGTTCGCACAAAGAGAACTCCCTCTCGAATAGCTCGGTGGTGGCTTCGTTCACAAAGAATTTGCGCTCCTTCATGAGTTCCTCGCGGTGCCTCTTGGCTTCCTCCAGCCGCACGGGCCAATCCATGGCCTTGCTCACGCGGTCGGTAATGGTCTGCGGGAATATGCCCCTCAGTGCCACTGCGATCTCCATTTTCAGCCAACCGCGCTGTTGCGGTGGCACCGTTGCGGTGGAGAGCACCCGACGACAGGGGTCTACCAGGAAGAAGACCAGGATCTTGCGGTAGCCAGGTTGAGTGGCATCCTGCACAGGGCTCGCAGTGAAATTTGTATGTCAGCCCAAAGGAATCCATCGATAAATTCATATTGATATTTATCATCTTTGCAACCGTCCATCAATATCCCCACAGGAAGTACCGTGTTTATATTCACAGCCTTAATAGTCGCTACCATGGCCAATCAATCAACGTTTGTCTGGTAGTCGTCAATCAGCCTATCAACGTCATCCACGCCTGTGTAGCAATGCCATCCGCCATTCAATCAAATCGACTCCCGCTACCGTTACCAATATTATCATCATCAATTTCGCACCGGTCTTGCTGCTCCGCTCACAAACACTTTGAAACGGCTGTGTATAAATTTAGGAACCGCAGATGTCGCCACTCTTAGCCATAATGCAGTCAAAATGTGCTCAAGATGGTTGATTGAGACCAGTGATAAAAGTTTCGTGAGCAACAAACTCGATTCGATCCAGAGCGCTTCAGCCTATTCATTGAGCATCAATGGTTCCAGCATCAGGGCACCCATCGCTACACCTGAGGGCGCCAGAATCGCAATAATCATGTTGCTTTACTTGAAGATAATATTCGTGACTAATGGCTCCAAAAAATGGGTCACGATGGTATGATTCTCCTGGGCAACGTCTTGTTGCCAGTGCCACACCACCACCACAACAGTTCAATATGACGAAAATGGATACTGCGGCCACGTCCCGGCCTTATAGCCTCAGCATGCAAACATTCTCCCACACTTGCAAGCAAGGGTTCGTGCTTTCCACAGCGTGGTTTGTCATCTCATAGTCCAGCAGGGCGGCACCATGCACATTTCGCACCACAGCCTCCCCACCTTCAGGCAGAACGGCGTCACGCGGTGCTGGAGCATGTTGGGAAACGCCAAACACCGGCCTCCCACTGTGATCACGGACCCCAGGTTTTGGTTCAGCGGGCCCTCGTTCTCCATTCCGTACACCCTCATGACGCCCTCGTCGTCGCATTGCTCGTAGTCGGGCTCGCTCACAGCCTGGCGGAAGGCCAGGCGCGACTCGGCGATGTTGTCCTGGGCGTAATAGAAGATGCCGGTGGCCACGATGGCCTCGTTCTCCATTCCCTCCACGTGCCAGGCGCCTCCCGAGTAGCTCGGCTTGTCCGGCGTCAGGACGATGTTGGCAAGCTTCACGATGACCTGTGGGACGACATATACCAGTGTAAGACGGGCTGCACCGCAGTTGTAGAATGCGTCGTGCGCATAAGCAGCCCACGCACTCCCCATCATTACCCTGCGGGTAGCTGAACAGGACATGTCTGCATTGGCGATGTGCATCAAAGGAACTCAGCAGCAATGCAAGTGCATGGAGCATTGCACCCAAGTCGTACAGGTGAAGCTCGGGATGCACTTGCGACATTGTACCAGGAATAGCGTATGATGTAATTTGCTATACATCAGCTGTGAGAATATCACTGAACCGCTACTGCAGTTTCATGAGGCCGAACACCATTCACAAGTCTGTCAACATCGAGGTAAATGACCAATTCGAAAGTAGCCCCCGAGAGACATTTTCGTCAGTGCGCCATACTGATCAGCCAGAAACGCGACGGATGAGTTGGATTAGAATCCAAGTCAAACACAGAACTGTGCTTGCACGCGTAAACAAATGTTCTGAGCGCGGGGCATCCTGTGTCCGTCGACGGAGTTTTATGCTTTGCTTCGTTGTGGTCCCTGATAAGGATGCTTAGTTGGCACTCGCCAACGCTGCACTACGGTAGCTTGAACGGAAAGGGCAATGCCCGGTCCATTAGCATGGCCCCAGTTTTTGCGGATCCACTGAAATTCACCTTACCACGCTTCACTTTACTGCAGCCTTGTAACAGCAGAAACAAATGTTGAACATTTGGACACTGTAGTTTAGCAAATTGTGCATTGGAGCAGCGAACCTTAATCTTCGCCTATACGTTGTAAACATATCCCATTTTCGTCAGCGTTGAGTTCAGCGCTACAAGCATAGCGCTTCTTGCATCGTTTCAAGGCAATGTGACTTCTATTGTCTGGAGAATATTACGGACAGAAGACACAAATAAATGTGCTTTGACAACCCTTCGGTGTGTACTTTTGGCCCGTTCTTCCATGTTCATTCACAGTGTGCTTTGGGGGGCATCGCAACCCATTTTTCGAGATCCCCAAGGCCTTAAGTATATGCAATTGTTACACAGTTCATGGAGCAAAATATACTACGCATCAAAATCCAGGTAGTGTTTCATCTAGCGCTGGATTGTGCCGCATCCGTCGGAGTCACCAGGTCCTTGGGGGACACATGTTTTCAACCATGGGCTAGCAGAATACACTCAAGAGCCTTCCTGACAGTTTTAAAATTCTTTGTTAATGCGAAAATACTCAAAAATGAATCGACAATCGACGTGAATCCGCTGTCTGCACATTCATCTTTAGGCCAGCCAAAGCATTTCAGGTGCTCTGTCATTCAGCCGTCTTCTAGCTCGCCACGAACGGCGTGTCTTGTGTCTTGAAAATCTTCATGCTTGAGGAATCTTCCCAGCTGTGCCCCAATGGCGTCCCAGTAAGCGTCATTATAGTCAATTCGCGTCCCAGAAATGGCCATTTCCACTAGTGCAGTCAGTCTTATGTCCTAAACTGCACGTGCTCCTTCCCGATCGGGACGCCGATGCAATTTGCAGCTATGCTTGTGAATCATTTGTGCATGCAAGTTCGCTTCCCACCTGTAACTTGCGTCCATGGAGGTTGACAGACTGTTCAGGCGCATCCGGTGCTTTGAAGGCAGGAACAGGGGGGACTTCACTGTAGTCGCAACTGCAGAATAGAAAATGCTTTTCGACTGTCAGCTCATGGTTCTTGGAGTATTTTAGTATGGGGAACATCAGCGGGCTATTTATCAATCGAACGCTCTGTTGTGACTCCATCATTCTTGCGGGTCTCTGCATCTCGTTGAAGTTAGGCAGTGTTCGAATTGACGTTGGCTCATCGAAATTATGTTGGGTGCTATGGATAAGGTCAGGTTGGTTCCAACATGAAATGGATGCCGGTTTCAAGTGCTTTGTATGTACATAAGGTCCCTATCATGTGGTTCACTCGTGGGTTGGTCAAATCGACTGGAGAGGCAGAAACCAGGATATCTAAGGCAGGCTGTGTACGGTAGCTGTATTTGAATGACGAGGTGGGAGGTGACTCAAACTTCGAATGGGCGTTTGTAACAGATGAGGTATTACGAAAGGAATAGGCAGACCCAAAATGTTCGGGCTAGTGGCCACCGCCTTCCAAACTTTGTGCCACTCAGAGGGCTCGAATTAAAAGTTGCGGAAACCCTGCTTGGATGTGGGCTGTCTTGGGGGGCGCTGGAAACGCAGCAACATGCGATAGCTAAATGCGTATGAGCATTCCACGGAGCACTTAACCTGCACTCAGACGGCACTCTCCCACGTTCTGATAATACTGCCACTGATTCTGGTATTACCGGACTCCGCTTGTCGACGATTCGTGTTTGTCAATTACCCTGTTCCATACTTCGAAACATGCATTTGGCATGTCACTTTTTGCATGCTAAACTTCGCATGGGGACTTTCTATGCCACAACCCTATGTTATACACAAGTAGCAGCATTTGAACACGGCGCAACTACTATGTTGATATGTTCAATGTAGTCAGGGCAAGCACTATTTCGATTTTGATACGCTTAGCCACAATGTGACGTTAAGCTCAGAACCTCCCTTTTCCCCCCCTCGTTAGCTTCAATCCTTATTTCGATGCCAGGATGACTCAGCAACATCAGCAAACAGTGCCATACAATTTCAACACAGTTTTAAGTAAAAAAGAGCCAAATTTGTAGCGGTTGCGGCAATTCGAAAAATGGCATGCCAAAAGCGATGATA
Source organism: Ostreobium quekettii (assembly GCA_905146915.1). Taxonomy (NCBI): domain Eukaryota; kingdom Viridiplantae; phylum Chlorophyta; class Ulvophyceae; order Bryopsidales; family Ostreobiaceae; genus Ostreobium; species Ostreobium quekettii. The sequence continues at coordinate 21,720 of CAJHUC010000624.1, read as the reverse complement.
AGCGATGAGAACAACCCAAAACCCTTAAATTGATCCATTCTAAGGAATACCTGGATGATTGAAAGTTTGAGGGAGGTTTTGCAGCAAGTCATGAGCTATTTGCCGCTGGTCAGTGGCGTTTTTCTGCATCTTCTCACATCAGTTTTATTTCAGTGCAATTAAATAATCTCTTAGCGCCAATGGCTGCCCCACCCCTTCCTTAACGTCACTTTGACGTCAAGCGTACCAAAATCAATATAATGTCTTCCCTAAAATAAAAGAAAAAAGTTTGCCCCTGACAGCAGCACACCCTTTCATATACATTGTACCTGTTATGCATGATACATGCACCGTGTCAGCATGCGCGTGTGCAAGCATCAGCAACTCAATGTTTGCTAAAGTTCAATTATGCAATTAAAGATTTCATCTCGCCATCATTACTTAATTGTATTCTCTCAAAACCTTGCCCATATGTGGGCAGAGTTTTGTGAGAATACAATGTATATGTATTGGCGTATGATACCTCTGCGGCACCACCCGTAGCAGCCTGGGGCTCAGCGCGTCCGTAAGCACCCTCTCAAACAGAGGCACGAACTTTCCGAAGATGGCCCCGATCGTGCGGTACAGCCCTGGGTGCAGCAGGGGGTGCAAGTTGTTGATGTAGCTCTCGATGGCCACGCTCCCATCGTGCAGGACCGCGAACTCCGCTGGCAACCACTGGTAGGCTTTGGACCTGCCTTGTGGCAGGCTATGCCAGCCGCCCCTCAAATCCCAATTGGGTCGATTGTCGATGGCCTGCACTTCTCCGGTGCCCACAAATTTGTCCCAAGGTTCGGGAATCTCCGTCTGGCGAGAGACGCCAGCCACGAAGGGGAACAGGCTGGGGTGGACGAGGTCGAGCACCTGCGGAAGTATTGAAAATTGCACACGCCTGCAAAGCGCTGCCCTCCCTTCCCCAGTGGCAGGCTTGGTCTTTTTGTTTACATTCTATACTGTGAAAACACCCAGGTTACAGGATGAAGCCACATGCAGTGATCATACGAATGATCAGTCCTCCGCTCCCTCGAGCGCCCACAACACAGCGTCCACCTCGCCCTCGGAAAGGGCAACGACGTCGTCGATCAAAAGGTCGTTCTTGTGCTTGGCGGATGGCAAGAACACTCCTTGGCGCCCCATTGGCGATCGAAGGGGACAGTCGGGCACTGAATGACCAAGCACCTCTATTTACACGGGCGGGTGTGTGCGCCTGTATTTACGTATTTTTTTGGCCTCTTTACTCGTAGAACCGTATTTACGCCGTAAATACCAAGCCTGCCCAGTGGGAGAAACGATACTTTGCCCAGTTGCCAGGCTGTTCCATATACGAATACTGAGCTCCTGCTGCCGAGGTGAGGAGTATTGGATTTCTCTGGCTGATTTCCGAGTGGTCGACGCGACCCCTGGGCTCCAGGGCCCAGCAAACGAGCGACGATGAACGGCATGCCATCGAACACAATTCGGTGAATGAAAAAGCAGGCAAAAGGCGTTCAGCACGGAACCAAGCCCACAAAGCATTGTGCAGGGCGTCTCTCCCAACCCCCGAGCACCCGCGGCCAACGCGCCTTCGCGGACAGAGCCGCACGCCCCGCGGAACTGCGTGCCGATCGATCGCACCTGGTTGTCCGACCCCGGGTGCCAGTCCCTGGCCTCCTCCGGCACGTCCTCCAACTTGGCGACCCCAGACAGAAGATCGGCCGTCAGGTCGCCGTCGACGATGCCGTCCGCCTGCCAGACGCCATCCACCACAGCCGGCTCGATCGGCCCCTGCCTCAGCGACGCCAGGTGGCGCAGCTCGTCCAGGACGAAGTCCACAGCCTCCTCCTCCGCTCCCTGCTCCGCGGCCTCCCGTCGCCACCGCTGGACCACCTGGCCGCGCCAAAAATGTCCGTTCGTCATGCCCAAAGCCAAAAGTCCGCACGGGGCGCCCCTCGCCAGGAAGATGGCAGGACACACGCTCGGCAGGGTGGGTTGCCTTTCCGAGCCGTTGGGTGGCTCGCGGGTTTTCGGATCGATGGTTTTGAAGCACTCCAAGAGGTCGGATTGTGATCTTGGGGGATGCACAAGCGAACCCCAAAAATGTCCGCCCCTCGGAAGAAACGACCGCGACCAAACAACTTGACCCCTGGACCGGTGGATGTCTTGCGGGAAAAATGGCGCCACCGCGCCCCGGGGAACGGGGAGATCTCAGTTCTGAGGCGGTGTGCCACTCTTGTTGCGGACGAGAACCTGGCCCCTGGAATGCAGATTGGATGCGCACTCCCCTAACCGCCTTCCAGTGCTGTGCCTTGGTCCACACGGCACAGGCGCGGCGCCACTGCGACCCTGCTCACCCCGGCGTCATCCAACTTGTCCGCCCACCGCTCCTTGCGCATGATGGACGCCCGCAGCCTGAGCAGGTCCACTTCTACGAGCGTCATGGGTTCCCTAGGACAGCCGGGGTAGGCATTGTCCTCCTGGGACAGCGTGAAGACGGTGGGGAAGACGAAGCCCATGTCGTCGTTGCTGCGCGGCAGATTCGCGGACTTTCCACCGGGAGCCTCCATGTCTGCGGATGGGCGCCCAGGGCGCGACGGAGCGGCACGATGAGGACCCTTTCAAGGCTGGCACACGCGGGGGGCTGGGTGTCCTTGGGAGGTGAAGGTGGGATGAATGGGGGACAGTCGTGCCAACATGGATTCCCCAGGGTTAGTAACAATTTGGCACAAGACATTCTGCCACAGGAATCGCAACTGTGGCGATTTTCTAAGTACCCCTACTGAGATGACCAGTTTGAGGTTGTGTGCTATTAGTTACAGTCGGGGTCCCTATATAGCGCCCCCCCCCCCTGACATGGCCACAAGGGGGGCGCTACTTGGCCCGGGGCGCTATTGGGTCAACTTTGTTTTAATGCATTTAATTGTAGTTTTAATCAATACGGCCTCATGTAATAACCTGCTGGCGCTGTGGCGGCGCCTAGCAACGCCGTCAAGTGGCAATGCGCCGGCGCAACAGCGTGGCAGTGTGGCAGTGTGGAAGCATGGAGGTGTGGCAGCGTGGCAGGGTGACAGCGTGGCGGGGTGGCAGTGTGGCAGGGTGGTAGCATGGTGGCGTGGTGGCGTGGCAACGTGGCAGCACAACAGTATGACGGCATTGCTGTGATCATCGCGGGTGAGCAATGGCTGCACAACTGGTGTGCCCAGTCTGCCGAATCAATGCTGGGTTGAGTGGCGTTCATAGTTACCTTGGCTGCAATGTCCCTATGCATGCATGGTGCGGATCCTGCTCATGTGGCAAGGATTTGCAAGGGGGAGGCTGTTGTTTGAGGCGCTATTGCACAAATTGTCAGCCAGTGAGAGTATCAAAGCGCCCAGTGCGGAGATTTGTAGTGATGCCCAAGCAACCAATGAAGAGCTTTTTTGATGATGATGAGGGTGACTATGATGATGGAAGCCCTGTGACCCAGTTTTCATGGAAGACAGAACTTCTAGCAGTGATGGGGATTCCGGCCGTGACATGGAGATAGATTTGTCTAATGATGACGAGAGGGAAAGGGCAGAAGCTGGAGCACACGAACATGGTGGGTTGCATTCAGATGTCTCTGCAAATGCGGCGATGGTTGCTCTCCCTGATGCAGATCCAGCTGGTGGAAGTCCTGGTATCAAGATTTGCAAGAAAAAAGTGCAGGCACGTGCGCCACAAAGGACCAGGTTGACTTTGGAGAAGAAAGTTGAAGTGTATCGGGTTGCACTCAATTTCGAAGGCCAGGGCGGTAAGGCCAAACTTGTAGAAATGTTTAACATTTCTGTGACATGCTTGAAGAATATCAAAAGGCAAGGTCCTATATTGGTTAAAAAATTGGAACAAAGCAATGTCAGAAGCACCAGCAAGGCATTCAAGAAAACTTCTTTGCCTGATATTGAGGGTGGGGTGATACAGTACTTTGAGCTTGCTCGAAAGCATGGGATGCCAGTGACAAGGAGGTCGCTCAGGTCCATGGGCATTGCAGTGAAGGAAAAACTTTTTGCTGTGGGTGGGCTGAAAGAACATGCACGTGTGGTATTGGAGACTTTTTCTGCATCAAACAAATGGGCACGGAATGTGATCAAGCGAAATGGACTTCAAAGCATCAGTTTGCATGGCGAAGCTGGCTCTGTTAACCATGGCGATATTGCACTCCAGATGAATGAAATGAGCGCAAAAATCAGTGATTATGAGCCAGCCCATATCTTCAATGTAAATGAAACAACCTTATTCTACAAGCTGATGCCACGTTGTACATACATCACCAGTGCGGAAGGGTGCAAAACTACACGTGGCACAAAGAACATGGGCAACAAATATCGTTTGACAGCGATGTTGTGTGCCAACACTGATGGGTCTATCAAAGTCCCCGTTGCCATTATGGGGGCAGCTGTCAACCCTAGATGCTTCCGCTTGATGCCATGTCTAATTTACTACATGCATCAAAAGAAGGCATGGAGTGACAAAAGGACATGTCGAGAATAGTTTTGGAAGGTGTTTGTCCCTTGTGTGACAGCTCAACTTCCCTCCACAACAAAAATTGCTTTGATTGTGGACAATTTTAGTGCGCATGATGATGACACAATATTCCACCCAAGGTGCAACGTGGATGTCATGGCTTTGCGGCCAAATTGCACTTCTGTACACCAGCCAATGGATGCTGGAGTTATTCGGGCTTTCAAAGCACATTATCACCAAAAATTGTTGTCAAGAGTCTTGGAGGTGCTGCCGCACAAGCTGGAATTGAGGCAAGCAAAGTCAAGAATCGCCATAGGGTTGAAGGGCATTGCTGAAGGGTATGATGCCCATGTACTTGATGCTGCTCACTTTATGAAAAGTGCATGGGACAGCGTCACAACACAATGCATTGCACGATGCTGGTTGAAAGCTTATATTCTTCCAAGGACCATGGCTGCAGAAATGCGGAATGTGTGTTCCAAGACACATGGCCAAGGTACCTTGGGAAGTGAAATTGATGATTGTGCCCTCATCATTGTTGGTATGCAAGCCATGGCTATGTCAGCCATAAATCAAGAGATTGGGGAAGAAGACAGAGATTCTGTGAAGATTCAACTAGCTTTTGTGCAAAATGTTGGTAAGGTCCGAAAGGGTGCACTTGTGTGCAACATTGCGATTATGGGTTTTCTGGGCAAAACGGTTGTGCTCAAGATTGGCCGTCAGAAGACAAGGAAATTTGTGCACAAAATTGCCATTTGTTTGCTTATGTTTGCTTGTGTTTGTGCGCGCGGCGCGCGCATAGGTTGTCCTCCTTCGTGGTCTCCTACGCCCTTTTTTCATCAACTACGTGGTTCTGGAATGTTCTCTCCTAACGGATTCCACTGTGACCACGATAGTATTCCCCAATTCAAGCGGGAAATGCTTGTGGTGCACAGGTGGATCCCTGGCAGATGGCGGGGCAAGGCCATGTTGCACCCACGACTTGTGGGTCACATGGATTGATTGTAAGGTGGTTGTAGGCGTCCTTGGCCGGCACCAAGTTAATTTTTTTTGTGCGAAACATTGTGGTTTTCCTGTCCATTGAGTGACCCACAAAATGCCCTGTTTGTGTGTAAGTTCATTGTTGTGGTGTGTTTCTTGCATTTTGCTCATGCGCAAAATGCATATTTTGTTGTTTTCCGTGACCCCCTTACCGACATTTTGCACGAAAGTTAGTTATTCTTCAAGCTATTGATGGTGTGGAAGCATGGGTGTCCATTGAGGATAACGAAGACGTATCAGAAGCGGTGACTGAAGATGCTTTCCATGAGTTGAAAGAGGAGCTGGCAGTCATAGAAAAAACAGCTGAAGAGAGCGATAAGATGGCTCTAGAATATGTGAAAGACACAAATGATGCACACCATGAAGCATGAGATGGGCGATTTCAGTTGCCTACATATCTAGAAATAGCAAGTCATTTTGTTGTCCTCGAAGATCTTGCTACTAAAGCAGGTTTGGATGTGGCAGCGGGTTTTTTGTACAAGGCCAAGCAAGAGTTTCTTAAGCATGCAAATGCTGAGAATCAGATACAAACGCAGTTGAACGATTTTTTCAAACATTCAGAGGACCGTGTGTAGAGGGCTTGTATTTTGGTTTGTGAGATGTTTGTTGAACTATAACCAGAAGTTGCTTTTGTGTAGTTTTCTGGACTTATTTTTGATCAAATGATTTTTTGTTGGGCACCTAGAGCACTCTGATCATAGCATGTAATGAATCTTGTGCTGCATTGAAAAGTTGAAATCTCACGATACATTGTGTAGCAGCGTTTGTTTGTTCATGGGCGACCACATACATACGTACTGGTGGGACGTCTATGCATCCGAGTGCTTGCATCATTGAAAGTAGCGCATCACACAATGAGCACGCTTCACCGTTCCCCACCCATGTGGCAGGTCGCCCAGAGCCAGGGACACCCCCGTGTGCAAGTTGCATGGCTTAGAGTAGTAGGCAACATGGCCGAATGCCAACGGTCAATAATGGTTGCGCGGCGCTTAAGAACTAGGCATGAAAGTCACAACAAAAAGGTGGGAGTGGGAGGCCAAACGTGACCTCACACTCTCGCCATTGCTACTCCCCCTTGGTGCCGAATGGTACCACCCACGGTTACCTTGATTGACACCTAGGAGTGCTATCAATCGGCCTTGACTTGGATATCAGGTGCTGCCGCCTACCAATCTTGAGAGGCAAGGGCAAGGTTTGCACAGAATGCTCGTTTGTGAGATGGCCTCTACTGGCCCTGGACTCTGCGGCAATTTGCACATTAAGACGTGGACACGGGAGCATTGGGCACCCCTCCCTATCCCTCCATTCCACTGGCCGCAAGGAGCCCAAGCGGGCAGTGCCCACTTCGTCATGCATAAATGAAAATCTGCCATGGAACACACAGCTCCCCTGACCTCCTAGGAAGGCCTTGGGCCCGGGCCCCACAGCGGACACACTAGATGTGCCGCCCGCCCATCCATGATATGCCAAGTTCGCAGAAACGGACAGCCACCGCACTATCCATCCACCGGACACCTCTCTTGGGTGTGTTGGATTGTCCGCAATAGTAGCTTGAGGCCCCACTGTGCAGCGAAGTTGTATAAAGTACTACAAAAATGGTGACAAGCCCAAGAAGGGGGCGCTATTGGGGGCCGGGGGCGCTATTAGGGGGGCGCTATATAGGGACCCTGACTGTATTTGATTGGTCGATCTGATCTGTGGCAACCTTATTTGAGTTGCTGAGCACAGCCCACAATTAGTGAAATAAAGGCATACTTATTGTCCTGTTCCATTGCATTGTCCATGAGTCCACCCGAAGAGAGGTGCCCTTGCCGCAAGCCCCAATGTACGGCCCCCTTACATGAAGATAAGCCGGGAATGGAGCCCTAAGCCGGGAATAGAGCCTTGAGCCAGGAGTGGAGAACTGACCAGAGAATTCATCATCAGTAAGCCATTTTAGTTGTGTATGTTCGTTTTGATGCAGTGTCGAGGCTGGAACTAAGGAATGTACCAGCGGGTATTACGACTTCATCGTGTTTTACTATATGATTGATTTGAGTACTGGATCATCATGGAGGGACGCACTTGGAACTGAGCATGATTGCATGGGACTGGAATCACTTGTTGGGGACTGAATTGAGCCGGTTGTATGGAGTGTATGATGGGTTGTACCAAGCTGGGGACCGGTGTTGGAGAACTCGAGATGTTTGGGGACAAGATCAGGGGTTTCTGTATGGCAATCGTAGCTCAGGAGGCTTCTCGAACGGTGGCTAGGACTGGGGACTGGGACACCCTTTTTCGAGTATAAATACGCGTAGAACATTCTTGTAAAAACTCTCTTTCTGAGCCCACCATTGCTGCTGCATTTGTGACTCTGATTTCGAACTGTCTACGGACAATGTGTGTGTCGCTGTGCCGCATCCTATTTTGCCTACAGGGAAGAAGGCGACCGCGGTGTTTCCCAACGATTAGGACTGCATTTGATGCCCACTAGCACGTTGTGAAGGCTGGTCCGGCAATTATGGCTCTGAAACAGGACAGGCCTAGTCTGCATCCATGTGGAGGCTAAGGTACATGGGTTACGGCCACAACACCCTGCCAGAACTGACAAAAGGTGTTGCTACGTCTATTCATGATAGGGTTGATTGTAGCAGTATGGTGTGAACTTGGGCCGCTGGCCTGGAGCCCCGTCTGCCACGCAGGGCAGGAACCGCACTTCGAAGGGCGTGGCATAGCAGCCATTTTATGGGGCCCTGGAATCGACATCTGCAAGGTTGACCCGTGCGACTGAGCGGATTGGCATCTATTGCTCTTGGGGTGTGCTGTTTTGGGTATTGGGGAAAGCACGTGCTTGCTTATATGCGGGCGCTCGTAGCCCCTCTGCTTAAGAACACATGTTCAACAGCCTGCGCTTGGCTAGCTTCGATGGCCTTACCATTACTTGGTGATAGTGCTCCACTTGGCTACGAATTGGCTGCGAATGCATGTGCCAAAACGCACCAGATGTTATCGCACACTAGTGGGCTGGGAACCGTGATCCTTGCCTACATTTATGCCCTGAAAGGCGCGTGCAATGAGCCCCACAAATTGCCAGGCCTTTGAGTTTTATCGCAGCATTTGCATGGTGGTATGGCAATGGGAATATGAATTGGGAAAGTGTGGGGCCAAGGAAGTGGGTTGTGCAGGGGCGTAGCTATTGGTCTAGTTGGCCAACGAGACTGGCGAATTGGCATAAGAAAACGAACGTGAACCCAGCCAGTGGGTTCCAAATCCGTCTGCAAACCTGCAGACCTTGTGTATGCGAGTTACTAGCTATTTTCCAGACAAAGATGGATGGAGCTGCAACCGTCTGCAAATTCACATAACCCCACAAAATCTATCCACAATTTTGTAAATGGAATTTTGCGGATGGACAATGCCAGAAATGATTGGTGAAAAGTCGTGGTCGGATAATCCATCCACAGCCTCGAGGGTGAATACTATATTTACCCGGCATTAGTAGGCACCCCCTATTAGTACCCACCCCCTTCTTTGGGGGGCGAGACCACATTAGTATCCATGACCCGGCGTTAGTATCCACTCCAAAATCTCAATAGAAACGAGCTTGAGAGGGCTCGTTGGATTCGCCTTGGGAAGAGACAACTAGTTTTCATGTCTCTGTTTGCACAACACTTTTGTTGCACGACCTTAATGTGAAACAGCTACCAAAAGTTGTTCATCCTGTAGTGCGATGCATATGATGGCTGCAAGCCTCACAGCTGGAGCAGCTAATGTAGTGGGAAAAATTTCCATTTGCTTGTTGAGCGGCTGTAGGCCACGGGTCTATGGCACATTTGTGGGCCTAGAGCCACCAGTAGACCTGGCGGCCCTGCTTGGTTATGTAATATTTCTCACCATGGCGCTCGCCTCTGAGGCAGTCACACTGGATCCCGGGGCACCCACTTGCACAACAACTATTGTTAAGTGGATCCAACCACTTTGACTATGCACAGCATGGTCCGTTAGCCACATACATATGTGCCTGCCATGCGCCATGGGGTCTCCTTCTGCATATCCTAGCCGTTGGGGGAACACGATGGTTGTTTTTGGTAGCGCTGGGCCATGCCTGGTGACATGCATGCCACACGACCAGCCGTCACCCCTGGCGCTTCTCACAACCAGTCTCCACGTACTCTTCGCCAGGTTCACCCCAGTTTACCTTTAGTTCAACCGGAGGCTCTCCAATCGGGCCACATGGTAGGGCGGTTGTCCACCGAAACATGCTGGCATCTCTTGTCAAAATTGTTGATGACCGAGGAAGATATTGACGAGGATTTTGACGGCTTTGCACCAGATATGGATGTGGATAGCGATTGATCGTGGATGTATTTTTGTGTTTCTGTTTAGGGTTTTGTGGTGGCAACAGCATTTTCACTCACAATATGGAGTTGTCAATAATGTGGTGTCTGTGATTTTGCAATTTTAATTGGGTGATGTTGCTATATATGCATCGCATATTGCATTATTTCAAATGCTCTTTTGTGCATTTAAATGTCTATTTTAAATTTTCCTTTGTGCAGTCCTTGGATCAGAGGGTCTAAGCCTTATTAATATCCATAACCTACTATTAATATTCACTGCCCATTTTAAGGGTTCAGTACATGCTTATAAATACCGGGTAAATACGGTATTGTGAACGGGTGGACTTGAACTTGTGGACAGATACACAATGGATAGATTTCTGCCCTATGGGGTAGCTCGCAGACTATCAGCCCGTCTTCAAATTCCGGACTCACTGAGCCCAACCAACTTGTCCAAGTGAACATAGTAGGGATTCTAGATACAACAAACATTGAACGATTACATTATCAGTTTCTAAACATTACCCATATCAATTGCAAGGATGCATTTAGTTTTGAAATAACACATGTGTTTCAATCTATGTGTCCACTTGTGAATGCCTCTTGTACATTCGGTCCTGGCACAACCCAATTGGGCCTCTGCAAAAGCCTTGGATATTTGGGCTACCCAACCATGTCACATGCACAACGTTCAATGTACATATAATGGTCTGTATTTGTGTAGGTTGTTGTGCATCCAGGTGAATTGAGCTGAATAACCTGATTAGTATTCAATGATCGCACATAAACCAAACATCCCAGCCACATTGCATGTATTTGGCTCTCTGATATCTACTCATTCAGGCCACCATGAGTATGTCTGTTTTGGTACTTGTTTGTCCTTGTCTTGCATACCATTCCTTTTGTACTAGACTTTAGCATCATTTCTATGGTATGTACAAGAGCCTCACAATAACTGTAGCCCCAAGGTACGGTTGGGTAAAAAAGAGACTGTGTGCGATCAATGTATCCTATGGCCTGTAAATGATGCTCAAGTTCATTTGGATATTAGAATGACATCATGTGTCAGTTGCATGTGTGTTTTATGAGAGGCCGCATCCCCGGCCCAAGCGGCAATATGGGTGAGCGTGTATAAGATCTGACCTTTTATCATTAAATGGGACACAAAACCCACAGCAACGCATGTCCCCTCTTGCCCAAAATACGACTTTTTGATGGTATCATGCTCTTGCAAATAAAAGGACACTACCGGTCAGCCAGAGCAGCACAGTCTTTTCCACAAAACACATTCCTTTAACAATAACAATAATTAATAACAATCACAGGCAGGAGTATCTTCGTACAGTATGTTGAAGGCCATTTATTGCATTCATCCCTTTCACGATACTAAACCCAATAGGATTTGCACAGCCGCATGGGGCTCCCTTGTAATAGGTAAGCATATGGCCATCAAGTTATCAAGTCATCATGCCAATCCTTACCCACAGGCAAGGCCACGGCCAGCACATCAGAAGCTGCAAAGCGTTGGGATAGGAATGACCAATTCAGGTGCAAAATGATCCCATCAAGCTCAGTTAGATGGTACAAAAAAGAATTGGGCGAGCACAGGTGCCTTCTTGTCGGCATTTAGAATAGCCAGGGTCCAACTGATCTTCAGCGCATTTCTAAAAGTATATTCAATAGGCACTTAGATATTCCGTGGCTGCAAGGAACAATGAACCCCCATTGCAACCAGGGGGTATGAAACAACCGAAAAGTTTGTCTGTCCCCTGTTGCGTGTCGGTGAGGATCGGCACGCGAAGCAGCATCAAAACAGCTCAGAAAGCGAAGGGGAGGACACCAACAGGCTGCGCACACTCTTGCGCCTCTTGGTGTTACGTCTCAACCCGCAACAGTGTGTTACATGCGTCTGTCCTTTCACATTGATGCCGTCCAGCGAAGCCCAGCCTTCGGCCCCGCGCACAGCCCCCCTTTTGTGTTTAGTTGGGGCTCATTTGCCCTCTAATTAATGAAATGCTATGGTATTTTCAAAAAGAGCTGTGCATATTCGCAGCTCCAACCTCCTTTCCCACCGAATCACCTGAGGCTGCAAACCATGGCACATCAGCGGCCTAAACGCATCACCTTTGGACACCATGATATCAAACAGTACTCCCTTTTGACCTCACCCTTACATACCCTTTATCAAAACACGCCCCACATGATGACAAACGTGGTAGAGATATTACATATAGAAAGTCACAGTACTCCAGCTTCACATTATATCATTGTAGCTGTCCTCCATCAGGATCTTTCAGCGGCACCTCAGTAGATCCCATGCGCCTCCTCTCAGCCACGCCAACCACTTCCTCTCCTTCGTCTGCGCGTATAGGCTTCCAAATCTTCACCTTGCTCCTCTGTTTCCGCTCTCTCACGCTCCTCACGCATCCAGTACTGGCTCAGAACATCAAGGATGTAATTCTTGATGTTCTGGTAGGCCTGGTTTTGTTCGTTGGCTCGGTCGGTCTCAGGATCCCCAACCCCCAAAACATCCTGACTCGCCTCCAGCGCTCGGCCTGCCGCCTCGTTCGAGAGTTCACCACATCTGTACGAGTAATTTAAGGCATCTTTCATCCACTGGTTGAGCTCCTCAAGGTCCTTCTTGCGCTTCACTTGATAGGCCGTTTGAGGCGGGTTGTTCTCAATCTGGAAGACAGCATCGTCGACCAATCGGCGTGGCGCGGATTGCGTTGTGATAGCGGCTGGGAGAGGTTGTCGGTAATGCGCACCAGCACGGGCGTTGCGTTGCCGTCGACAGCGCTCGGCTCCCTGGACCCCCCTCAGTGTGGAAACGATACTTCGTTTTCATATTCAGCACTTGTCATCGAATCGCATATTCTATCAAATATTCGAAATGCTGCCACTCTTCACACCAGCTAGGTCACATCGTCCCGCATCAGGTCATGTCAATTTACATTCAATAATGTAATCCATTTACATGCCATTTTTGCCTTCCTCACACGGCGCAGCTGTGTGCGCAACATGGCCATGTCAATCGCCATGCGGCGCTGGATGGAATGACGGGTGCCTCTCAGCGCCTGAATGCGCAGCCTGAGCATCAATCACGACAGGTTTGCGACTTCCCTGAAGCCATTTTCGAGCTTCCACCTTTGTCTTTTCAGCTCGCTTGTCGCTCTCTCATGACGATTGACAGTTACCATGGCGTCCATAGCTGAAGGCAACATGCCCTAACGAAGAGGGGAACCTTTTCGCATCGCACACAAGTCGCCCTGCTCATGCAAGAGAGCCTGTGCGGCAGACCGCCATAGATTGTGAGACTGGTCACGATGTCGGTCCTTCCCAGATGCTGCGGAGGATGCTGTAATCTGCCAGGTCGACACCAGCCATGCGTGCATATCGCATTTGGTATACAATTGATGCTGAGATTGGCCCTGGCGCAGTCCTGTGAGCTGCGTGTCGAGACCTTGAACGTTGGGTGTCATCGCTGTAGATTCCTGGGGCCATTCTTTGACGCTTCTAATCAATTCTGGTCCTCACGGGGAGCCAGCTGTGCGTCCGATGAACAAGCTATTATGTTCAATAATGTGCTGTCATTATTGGCGACCCGAACAGTGGCATTGTCCAATTCGATGCCACAGAATAAGGATGATGGGGAATAACAGTGCCACATGTATTGCTGACCTCTACAATTTTTTAATCTCCACCCCGGCTAGCGGCGGTGCCATGGGTTTCCAGCAATTCTGCGATGGGCTTAGCAACACTTAGCCCACTACCAGACGTGCGAACAAGTGGCATGCCATTTTTGCCGGGCATTGTGCCGCAAAGTCGAAAGGGTAGAGAAAACGCATAAAGCAAGCACTCTGCCTCTGATACTAGTAGTATGTTACCGAGAGAGAACGCCCGTCAGGCGCTCCCACCCATGCCCCTGGAAGTTAAATCTCTCGTGGGCGCCGTAGGCAGGCATTGCCAACGAGGTCAAGGTTGCGGGTCACTAGGGAAAAAAGGGCCAAATAACACGTGTTCAAATGTGTACAAAGTTTACGGGTTTGTGTTATTTTTTTGTTCTCAGCGTGCAGAACTTTGTTGAAATGTGTTTTATGTGTGCTCACAACAGTGTTATTTGGCCCTTTTTTCCTAGTGGGTGGAACTTGGAAGGGCAGCGTCGACTTCTGCTTGCTGGCGGGGAACCCATGCCGAAGCAACTGAATTGGGCATTGAACCCATGGAGGCATTGTCCCAGGCCGTGCTCCTTGTACTCAGCACCACCAAATGTGGTTGAAGTAGTTTAGGTGATTGTAGTAAGCGAACATAAAAGGAGAGGAGCGTGCGTGCGCACAGTCCTTGACCGCACTCAAGGGCGGCGCCCACCTCCCCACGGCACCCTCCATTGCTTTGACTGGCTTGGCGACGCGCGCCCCCACACCCGCGCCAAGGGACGGCACGGCACTGAGCCGTCCGGGCAGTTTCGCGTCAGTGGGAGCTACACTAGAAGCTCCTTCGAGGCGTCTGCCGGTCTGCCGCCCACCAGAGTCCCAATCTCTGGGGACGTCACCGGATTTTCCCGGGGACGGGCTACGGGGACGTCGCCGGTCGGGGGGGGTTGTGCCACAGCGTGGCTGTTTCCGTGGGGCGCGTCCCCGCAGTGCACGCCCCGGCGCCCCGAATTCCGTCCCCGCCTGGCAGAGGCCTGACGCCCCAGCGCCCCGGGAGCCGTTCGGATCGTTCTGATTCCGTTGCGCGAGAAAGGCCGTCTCCACGATTGGTTCATTGCGGCTTGTGAAGGTCACTGCACAAGCGAATACAATTCGTACATTGGCAGAGCGATTGTGTAGAAGCAAGACTCGACTTCGATTGACTTGGACGCACGCCGTCGTAGGCACTGCAGTGAAAGAGCAAATGCATTTGTTCTTGAGGAACTGACTGACATAATGAACACAAACGGCATGAAAATTGCGAAATGGATTGACATGAAAATTGTGTGCACACGATGGGCAAAGTTGTTCGCATGTGGCCGGCTCGGCCTCTACAATTGTGCAGCCAACTTTACGCTTCCTGTGCGCGAAAATGCATAAGCCGGCAAACACCCACTGCTACGCCCGTATTCATGCACTCAAGCGGCGCGTCGACACAGCGAGGTTGCATTACGCAGTTGCAAACGGTGATCAGTCCGCCGGCCCCTCTGCCGCCCGCAGCCCAGCATCCACCTTGCCCTTGGCAAGGGCAACGCCGCCGTCCGACAATCGGGGCCCCTCTGGCAACTCCCCGGACTCCCTGTGTACTGGCTGCATGCGCACAGGGCCCGAGCTTACGCCATTGTACATGGCTTCTTGCGCAAAGTTGTCAAAACCAAATTTTGGCGTAGCTACATGTAAATGTGTTGCGTTTGTGCCATGACGACCATGCCCTGCATGTAGAGGACATCCGCTAAGAATATTGCAATTGCAAGGACTCATTTCCGCTTTTGAATTGAGATCACTCAAGAATAGGTACAGGAAATTTCTTGTGCTTTGCAGCAATCATGCGTCCACCTTGTGGACGACAATTAGCTGAAAATAGTCGAAACGCGGACTTGAAGGCAGATCGTCCTGTATCTGAGATTTGGGAAGCTCCACAAGTCCACTGCAATATTTCGTCCCTTGTCTCCACCAGTGAAATTCCAAGAAAAGGCGTCTTTTGCAATTTCGGAGACACGTATTTGAAAGTACTGTCCCCATCAATGCTGATCGGCATTTCCTTTGCGTCCCCATTCACAAATCTCTTTCCAACTGTATTGCAAATGTTTCGCTCGAGCCGTGACAAGGGACCCCAAGCGCAAGAGACCCCGTCAGAATGGACGATTTGTCCGGGGGCGTATGCTGAAACAAATCGCTGTTCTGACAACGCCCAGTAGTAAATTCACGACTTATCCCCGAGTCGGACACACGAAAACTTGAGTTTCCATAGCTGTAAGACACCGAATGGGTGAAGGCCGTGTATTGCCACACGGCTGTCCACAAAACACAGCCACAGACTTTGTGATGGCCAACTTAGCAATCAGTGTGCCTCCCCTGCCTTGCCCAATACATGACCTTGGGCGCCCAGCGAAATTTGTCATTCAGAGCTGAAAATTTTCAAAAGACTAATTGCCTTAGTCACATGAGACAATGGCGCGAGCTTGCACAGCCTCGTCGCTGCTCCTCGTGTGGCGAAAGGGCAAACGAATCAAATGGTCGCGAGGGTGAGCAAACTTACCCTGCGCTAGGCGGTGCTTGCGATCTTGTTGCGATCGCGAGCTCACCACGATGCACATGGTGTCCAGAACGTCTTGATGCTAGCGTCATCAGGATTACGGGTGCAAATCCTCTAACGGGGAGCCGCTGGTCTGTCGGGCCTGCATGAGCGTGCTGCTCGTCGGGGCAAAAGACCTGCTGTCACTCACCAATTGGCTGAGTCCGACACAATTTTGGCCCATGACACCTTGATTCAGAGCTCCCCGGGGCATTGTTGAAAGTCAACCGCGATTCGCATATATCCCGGCGCGCCCAAGGCAACAAAAACAGTTCCCATTTCCGAAAGAACGACGCCCAATGACACATGGTCGGGAAGGCTGCCTTGCCTATCGCAAAGAGTTGGCGTGGGAATTGAGCTCAAGGTTCATATGAGCCTTCCGTAATTGGTTCCATGGAAACCTTGCTGGAAACGGGCCTCACTTATGAAGGCCATATGCAGTTGATCCCATGAGATGCGTGTTAGAGTATTGTGCCAAATTTGGGGCCCGGCACACGCGCGAAGAATGCAGCGGCTGAAGCGGGTTGCATTGAGTCCGGCGTCCTCTTCCCAGAGCAGCGTCAAAGTGGGATGGACAAAAGATGCGCACATTGAAAGAAACTTCAACACTCAAGTAAGCGCGTTCCCATGATATAAAAATGTCTCAAGAACGACATCCCAATTCAAAAAGGCAGCTACGACAGAAGCCGTAAACCTTATATGGGTCTTTGCCCCAAACTGGATTCACCACGTGTGGAGAGCTCAGATTTGACAATAAGCTTGTGGCACAAAATGAGTATCAAACAACAGCGAGATGATGTCGTGACATCATCAAACACCGGTGCAATAATGAAAACCGTTCGATCACAAGGTATTGGAGTTGATGAGCAAAGCGACACTGCAGCGGTTTGCTCAACAATCTCTGCCCTCGTATTGGCAGATGGGCTCGTCCAAGAATCCAGGTTGTCACAATCACAAGCTGAAACGATGAGGGCGGCGCTGCACGCAGATGCGCCATGCGCTTTGAAGCCACGAGGAGCAAACCGATGTTCACGCACGCTCGTTGCGCTGGAGCCACGTCCTGTCAGACGACGTGGATGGCGGCCAATGGGTGACACATTTGGACCGCCCTTGGGTGGCCGGCCTCAAGAGCTTCACTCCTCTGAAGCCGATCAGACCTTGCCACGAGAACCTCAATGACCGGCCGCCCGTTTTGATGAGTTTGCTTCGAAGCCAACTCTAAGGTACGTTGCTTTGTCCAAATTGCGTTGGTGCATAGATCCGGCTGGCCCAGAACAACGAGAGGGATGGTTTAGGAGGAGTGCCCCCGCGCCCAGGTTGGCTGGGCGGGAGGCTGTGGGGCAGGGGGCCAAGGGGGGGGGGTGCGAAAGAAAAAAAGGAAAAAAATGATACATCGGTCAGCCGGTAATAGGGGGTGTGTCCAAGGGGGTGGGATGAGGGGGCCTCCCTTCTCCGGGGCAAGGAAAAGAGGAGGTAGGGTAGGTGCCCCTAGATTAGGATGCGGGACACACCCCCGGACAATGGACTCATAGATTTGCGTTTCGTAGGGGTGTTCGGCCGGGGGCAGCGGCCGTAGGGATGGAACTTGCGCGTGGTGGGGCAGGAGCCCCCTGTGGGGCGAGTCGGATAGGAAGTGACGGCCACAGGCCGTGGGCCCGGCCCACCCACGGGGGTGGGGTACGGGACAGGGCCCAGTCCACCCAACAGGGGTGGGGCACGGGAGAAGGAGGACAAAGAGGAGCGACATCCGAGGCTGCCCACGGACCTGGGGCAGCTAGATGCCCCAGCCAGTGAGGGGCAGGATCACAGGCACGTTCTTGCGAAAGCGGCGTGCGGGCCGGGGCCACAATATGGCAGCGCGGCAGGTCCGTGGGCAATAGGCGGCAGCCCTTCCACGCGCTCTTGCACTTTCTGTCTTGTGGACGCCCCTCACGTTTGTTCTGACTGTAATTTTCTTGTGTGTGCGGGGGACGGGGGCTGCGGACCACTCCTGCAGTGGCCCGCAGAGGTAGGCTATCATAGCGGTAGCCTACCACCCCCGTCCCCCGCTGATATTGCTTGCTCAGGCGCTCAGGCTCCATTGCCAACCCATGGCACATGGCATTCAACGCGGGAAATAAGAGCCACAGCCGATGGTGGACACGCAAATGCTCACCATGAATGTCGATGGTGGCGGAGCAACGTGGTGGTCAAGTCGGTGGTACCAAGTCAGCAACTTGTGATGGCTGGCTGACAGGGAAGACCTTCAAGAAAAGAGGGCTCTGCGAAGTGTCGTGTCCACCACACTGGGGACATCGCATTTGTGGCCACCTTCACCGCGGAAACGACGATGCATCCACGCATTGCAGGCAGCGTATCGTCCACCGTCCAACGAGTACAAGCTTGCTACTCGAATTCCAAGTACTTAACGCTGCGTGTGGAGATCTGGATGGGCAGGACAAGTACAAGAGCTGGGCATTGGGGGTGGCAAGCCGCTCCCGCCGCCCTCATGATCTGCCTTGGCGCGTCCGACCAACCAAGTCTACTCTTCAAGGCGGGCGCTGGAGCAGCCAACGGCACAAGGGGCGCCATCTACTTGGTGACTTCTTGCTAATTTTGCACATCCAATTGGAGACTAACTCGCTCCCGACTGCCTTCCTAGAGGATAGGTCCCCATGTGGCGCAGACTCCAACGACACGAAGGCCAGCCCAACATCAACTGAGCCCCGCAGATATTGTGTGGGGTGACAACACTCTGTGGGGCGCATGCCCATCTCAGTGGAGGTGCATGCGATGAGCGTCGGTGGCGCTGGTGAGTCGTGCATTGCTGAACGAATGATGGTGGTTTCAGCACTTGCACTACCTAATGCGCAACGCTTTCCATCCGCACTACCAACTTGCATTAATGGAGAGCAGCGCTTTCATGCCCAGTGGCCTTCTTGGCACAAAAATGCTTCCATGGCAGACATTTCTCCACCGCGCATGAACCCATGTTGTGCCACGTGCCGTGTGCCATAGGTAAGACCAAGCTGCGGCACGTGACACGCACAACGCGATGCACATCACCGTCAGGACGTCACCGCCCGCGACGACGACGCCTACAACGGAGGAAAACTTCGCCAAGCGATGACACAACATTGAGGCCACAGAGGACTTGTCAGACAACACGACAACCAAGCCATCGCAGAAGGCCACGGGCATCGCCATGCGTTCTGCAATGACGATGCTTCTACTGATTTCCATTTTCGACGGCCTGATGTGAAGGAACGACAACATGCAAGCTGCCATGACCTCGGTGAGCACAGCTTGGAATGCCTCATCGACTCATTGTGAATGGATTGTGGCCTTCTCAGTTTGTGCCCAAGATGTGGCCGTGTGGAAATTTGCGAACTACTGCATCAATGAGATATAAGGCATATGCAGAGAGGGGGTGCGTCTTGATGCCCAGTTCCGCGCCACACCTGTGCCACAACCTCATCTACTTTAGGACAGTGCAAAGGAGCTTTTCTTGTACCAGCGCTGACTGTGTTGCCACAGCGCTTTCAAGAAAACGTTGCCCGAATTTGCTGCAAAGTACTGTGGCTTGAACTGCCTTTTGTCAACACAGGGTTTCCGTTGTTTTCTTGGAAATGGGTATGTGCTTATGCCATGCACAACGTATTCCAAATATTTCCTACGGCTTTTTGCAAGCCGTTTGTGTAGCAAAATGCGGTTAATATGGCACCGCCAGCATAACCAAATAGTGCCAAAAAGTAAATGCAAAAGCCCCCAACATATTTGGGGATGAGGGGAAGGCTATGGCGATAGATAATTCGATCGCCAACCTTCCGCCTCTGTCGAACATTCCTATGACTTTACGTATGGCATTGAGCTCGCCCCTGGAGTGTGAGCCTTCCCGCTGCTGAGCGTTGAAGTTTTAGTAAGCAATGTCTGTAGTTCAGAGGGCAACAACAGCGACCGCCTCGAATTTGGGAGCCTCAACATGGACAGCGCACCAAGAGGACCACACAAGCCACCCAAGACTCACCAAGGCAGGGGAGCTCCAGCTTTGTGAGGCACCCTTTAAAGTGGAGATCAGACATTGAAGGAGACAGCCCGGCTTCTTCAGAGGACGTCATCATCGGCGCTGGTGAGACCCAATCACTGCCATTGTTCTCTTGAATTTTGCCGCAATTTGTGCAAGGCTGAAGGTGGATCATTGTGTGTGGGGGCCTATGGGTCGGACCACAATCCCACTTTAGCCACCAAGTAGGGCCTTTGAAGTTGTTTGAACCGGAGTTATTTTGTGGCACGAATGCAACACCGGGCATGTTTTTGTCCATAACATCTTACCGACACGTAGTGAAGGTTGGACCTGCGAGCATCACCCAGGTTGGCTACCCATAAAATATTGAAGTCGCTCATGACGAATTGTACGTTTGACACAGCCTGGCAGCTTGGTTGATAACAGGGGGTTTGATCGAGCCGATGGAGTGTTCCCTTTCGATCCACGGAATGCATGTCTAGGCCACATAGAAAGTTGGCCTACTTGCACATCGCAAGCAACACCTTGTGCCCCCAAAACGTACAAACACCAACTGGAAGGCAATTTCAACAATTCCCTATCGCATGTGACAGGGCACCAAGGTTCCGAGCACCCTGGAAGGTTCTCCAGAGGACGACGGCCAACCGACCAATGCCGACCGCCCTGCAGTGCCCTGGGAACCTCGTTGCAACATCCGGCATTCAGGGATACAGCCCACGGAACCAACTCGACGCCAATGCATCTGCTGACTCAATGCATGGACAAGTCCACCAGCACGTTGTAAATTCACGTTGAGAGCCACACTGCATATGCAGAAATCGATTGTTGGTCATGCAGGTTGAAACCTACCATGTCCAGATTCACATATGCCATCGAGTCACCGACCGCCAATACGCGTGCGCCTTTGAGCAAGGACACCGTAAAATGGCGAAATCAGTGACAGGGGCTGTATTTCTGCGGCCGCTCTTTTATGCTTCAGCAGTACGGCGCAACCTGTGGAAATGGACAACCCACACATACTAGCAATGGGTATGCAACCGCGTCTGAGCCCTCGAATCCGAGGAATTGTGTCTCTGTTGGCGGACCGTCGTTGGGAATTCTGAGCTCAGCCGGTCCCAAAATCAGGCAAGAGCACAAACGGGGAAGCCCCTCGAACGCTTTGCCTCATAAGATTTGCAGAAACGCATCTTGGCTTCACTCATTTGCCGTTGCGCAAGTGCAGGTATAATCAGTTGGGTAAGGTGTGAGCGCAATAAATTGCAAAAGCATGGCTGGCAGAAATATGACTCGACCTTTTTGATATAGGGTTGCCGCAACAATGGCTCCCCTGCGGGTGGGCGCATTTGTGAGGTTCTGTTGCCATCATCATGGCAATGTTTGAATTCGCCCCCCATGAACGCTGGTTGTCCTTTTGCTTCATTCTGAGGCACCGCTGCCTTTGAATTCGTAGACCAATGTCGGCCACCATATCGTATTGACCTTCTATGTAACTTGTAGTACGTTGTGCACTTATTTCCCCGCCCTTTAAGCTTTGGAAAATTGGACGGAAAAAACAAATCGTGAAGAGCCAATCAATTGGCCAGTGAGGAACCTGGTTGGCCTTCGTGCGCCAGG